>PVHY01003054.1:90396-114751 GCA_004024945.1 Uropsilus gracilis
ATATATATATATATATATATATATATATATATATCTGGTGGGGGTACAGAGAGGGAAGACAGCGTATTTCTGCTCTATGCATACCCTATGGATTCAGTCTTTTCTTATTGTTCTACCCACAGGAAACTTACATTCATACAAAAATCTTTGGTTCAATAAACTAATTTCCTTCATCTATAACAATATCACTATAATGAAAACATTAAAAAATTATAGATGCCATTTTATATTGGCTAGTTATCAAGATTATTTGAAGTAATAGTGATTTTATCACTTATTGAATGACTACACTACCAGTTTTTTCTGGAATAACTTCAGTATCTATTTACTATTCCTATTTTCTATTTCTGTACTATTTACCAGATATGACATAAACCATGTGCTCTAATTTAGAGTTATAAAATATGAATACCATAACCGCATACTAAAAAATAAAAATTTCAACACCTGTCATATAGCATTTATTTATTTTCAATTCATTAAGACAGGACCTCTAAACAACTCTATAAAGCACATCTCATCATTTATCTTGGATATATGAGTGAATTAAGATGTAAAGAGGATAACTAACATGCTTAAGATAACACCTGACAATCAGGTGTCATTAGATCTGCTCCCAAGGCCATCCTCTTTCCTTTAGGCTACATAATTCTACAAACTTTTCAGTTGTTTAATGAAGGAAGCCCTTGCATTCCTTGTCAGGCATTTACAATCATTCACCACAGCAAACTGTTCAAATCCTCTTGCTTCTTACTTCTTAGTTACATAAGTTATGTAATCTGACACATTTGTGCATCTATATAGAAGTATAAAAACTGAACTTTTGGTTGGAAATTTTTTAATTTTCCTACTATATAGAACTTAAGTAGCAAATTTGGCAAATTTAAATAACATCCTTTATTCAAACTGGACTGCAAAACATGTGCATATGATAAGGCAATATTTAATCAAGACTACATTATACTGGGCAGATAATTATTTAATAATAAAGAAATATTCATAATCCATTAGTACTGAACCCTACACATACTTGAAATTTGTTGTGTGCTCCAATGTTGGATGGTTGGGTTATTAAAATTTACTGCTCAGATACCACAATTACTACCATAATTCTAACTAGTTTTAAATTATTGTGCTAACTCTTGATAGATGCTGCTTACATGTATATGTAAAATTATATGTAAAATTTGCCATATTTTCAGATAAAGTGGCAAGAATTATTTCTGCTTGTTCATTGCTGCCCAGTACATCAAGTGGCATTGATTATCTGGAAGCACTGTTTCTGAGAAAGATTCATACTGTTTGGAGTCTTTTCTGTACTTGCACTTTTTATTATATAATTTAAGAACACTAGTAGTAAATTGCATGGGAAGTTAATTAGTCAAATTTTGTACATAAAAGATAAAGTCACATTTTTGTATATTTACGAGTTACAAAAAAATGCTAATGGAACATAATTGAATTCCTCCTTATGGCACATTTCAGGATCTTAAATGGGGAAATATCACTCTAACAGCATTTCACACTCCAGAGGGGCCATTTCTTCTTAAAAAGAAGTTTGATGCACAAGTTTTTGTTCCAAAAATATTTCACTAGAAAATATAGTATACTGAGATGGGCAAAATACAGCTTTTTGCTCTCTCTATACATCATTAATGTCAGCTGTTTAAAAATGGATGTCTCTGAGCCAGTTTGCAGCATGTTTTATGACTGCAAAAGTGTTTAGTGTGGATATAAGTCAGAATATGATTTGTTCCTGACACCAGATGCAGTCTGTGACGTTGTGTAGGAGAGAGTAATGAAGGGAAACTGCTCCATCGACTGTGTTCATTAGGCTTCTCATTTTAATCAGATCATAGTTTGAGACATTCTGACAAGTCAGTTCCACTCTTAAACTGATTCAAAGATTATTATGTTTGATGGACAGTGAATATTCCAGCTCAATATCATTTGGACTGATAATTCTGGTTTACAGTTTGTTAATACAAGATTTGTGTTTTATATTATAATGTCAGGGGGTGGAAGTGTTCACTGAGTACTTTGCCTCTGGAGATTAATTCAATATAAGGAGAACACTCCTGTCTCTTGTCAACTGTTGTATTAACAAGAAGGGAGAATGGATACATTAAAAAGTGCATGTGTTCAACTTCTTGAATTTGAAATTTTCTATATAAATAGTTGCTAAAAATTGAGAGTTGGAGATTTCTCATCTGAAAGTCAGTTGAGCTTTAAGGGGAAGAATTGAGATCAACTGAAAAAACTGCTGGAGATTAAGGGTAACAAATAGTTGATGACTAGTAATTTGCATACAGCTAAGAGATAATTATTTCTTTTAAACAGAATTGACTCTGCATTAAATCTGAACATTCTGATCAAAATATATATGTATATATATTATATATATAATATATATATATCCAAGGGAAAAATAGCAGATATTTATAAAATAAATAAACCAAAGTATATATCCATGTAATTGTTGTGACAATTATTCACAATGTACAAAACTGAAAACAACCCAATTATCCACCAACTAATGAAATCATGAAAAAAATACAGTAACCTATACAATAGACTACTAAACAACAATAAAAATATTGAAATACTGAGACATGTTTTGACATGGTTAAATCTTGAAGACATTATTCTACCTGAAAAATGCCAGTCACAAAAGTATGTGTTGTGGTGTAATTACATTTATGTACAAAGTCCATAATAAGCAAATTTATAAAGACAAAAATGAAATTACTTGTCATTAAGGTTTAGTAGAAGGGATGGGTCAATGAAGAGTAACTGCTAGTGGGTTAAGATTTCTTCTGAGGATGATAAAATGCTTATAGAATTAAATTATGGTGATGACTGTATGTTCAGGTAATATGCTGAAAAAACAATGAGCTGTACTAATTAAGTGAGTGAGTTTTGTGGTAGATGAATTATATTTCAATAGTCCTGTTTTATAAATGATGTTGACTTTTACCTGCCACTTAAATAACTGGAAGTGTCTGACTCAATCTATATCATTTGCTTGCCCTCCACTATTCAGTCACTATAGCATTTAAGCTTATATTTTTAAACAATACATTAGAATGAATTAAGTGGAATAAGAAGGAAATTATAGTGGGGTGGAGGGAAATTATAGTGGGGTGGAGGGGTAAGGAAAGAGGAATAAGGGAGAAGGGTGGACATTCAAGAGAGGAGAAAGCTAAAGGAAGAAGAGAGTAGAATAGATAACTAAGCTTGTGTATACGATACTTTATTGTGTTTAATGAACAAAAAGTTGAAAAGCATTGATCTTTATTTTCACTGTTTATGTTCTGCCTCTTCTGCTACCTGTTAGGCAAGTAAATACACTGTGCAAGTGGAAGAAACACTTTAATTTTCACAGAAAGTATCAGATTGAGTTGAAATGAAATATACTGTTCATATTTGTTCTTTGTTATCAGAATATTAGAAAAGCACTAGAGAATTTTGGAGAGGTAGCACTATATAAAATACAGAAGAGTAACCTGGATTTAGCTATTTTTTTTTCTTTCCTTCTTTTATCCTTTTGTTTGTTTGTTTGTTTAGACTTTTTAAATTTGTTTTTTAACTTATTTTCTTATATTATTATTTGTTTTGTACATTATTTGATTTCTCAGATGCAGTCCCCACAGTTTTCCACCACCAAAGAACTCATAAACCATCACTACATTCTCTTTATGCTCTTCCCTTTCCTCTTTTGAGCCCTCTCCCACCTCCTCCCCGGCTGATGCCTCAGACCTATAGTTCTAAGCTTTGTCTTTTCCCTGACTCTTTTGTGGTTGTCCTGGTTTCCACCTACAAGTGAAACCATTGACAGTTATCTTTTTCCTGCTGACTTATTTCACTTAAAATGTAGATTTATGCTTAGTATTCTTTATGTGAATATTTACATGACCAAATATATAGTATATATAACAAAGCACTATAAATTTTATAAATATATACAATTGTATAAATATAGTGAATACTTGTTAACTATATATTTCAAGTAGCATAGATTTTACCAGTTTGACAAGAAACTTAACTGTCTATTTCTGTTTGTTACCTGTGTTTGACTTTGGTATTCCTTAAAATATGATACCTTTTAAAACAAAATAACACATGTTTATAATTTGTTGTTTTATTGTAATCTAAAACATAGCACACATGAAAGTGTTAAATAGCAGTTTAATATATCTGAGGGTTGTTTTACAATTGTTACAAAATCTTCTCTAGTAAAAGAAGCAGAATCAAAGGACTGCTTATCCCTACTATCTTAGAGAGTATACAAAATTTATATTAAAGATGGTACTCAGCTTAGGGACAGAAATACCCTAATCTGTAGGTCCACAATATTACTCACATTGAGTCATAAAGCAGGCAGGATTTTAAAATTAGGTAGGTCCTAAGAAGAAAGAAAAAATTTTACCCACAAATATGTTAATTATAAGATCTCACACAGATTAAACTTTGTACAAGGACAAAAACAAAACCTAAAACCTCTCTGGGGCTGGTCATAAAACTCTCACATACAGTCTGAATACTTCATGAACTACAGATGGTATCATGAAGGAGTGGGAGACAAATATAACAAACTTATTATCCACATGATGAAATTAATGCAGAAAAGGCTCCCAAAGCCTATGCCTCATCTCTATCACTCTAAATCACTACTATTTCAAAAGAAAAGAAGAGTAGACAAAAATCACACTACAAAGTAATTTGTGGCCCCTTTTGCATTCATTTCAGTTTATTAATTATGTTTTCAAAACCATCAAATTTAAAAATTTGATAATTTTAATTGTACATTTAACGAAAAAATGTACATCTAACAAAAAATGTACATACTCTGATTTTTTTTCTCTACTAGAAAGCCCTAAACTGAAAACCAAAACTCAGACTTGATAATGTTATAAAGGAATGGAAGAAAGCATGACTTTTTAGATTACCACTGTGAATATAAAATCATTTAATTTACCTACCATTTAAAACACTGTCTTCATAAGATTATTTTTACCTTTGGTATTATACTATCTTGAAGATAAAGGACATTTTCTGAACTTTCCAAGTACCAACTCCATATTGTCCTAAGCTACTTAAGATGAACAGAGCAACCCTTACCATCAACAAAAATCTTAGCTGCAAAATAGCAAAATGAAATCTCTTTACTTAGGAGTTTGGTACTTCCCATTAATTTACCTCCTTTTTTTTTGTGCACCTGTGAAATGGAGGTTGAAGTCATGGTAGTAGGTAAAATCTAAATGCAGAGTCTATCTTTAAATAAAAATGAATCTGCTATATGACCCAACATTTCCACTGTTAGGCATCTACTTGAATAATAAAAATGACTAAGACTAATTTGAAGGAAAACACACATCCCTGTGTGGACCACGGTATTACACAAAATTGTCAAGCTATGGAAGTGAACTAAGTTCCCAAATATATCTGATAGGATCAAGAAATTATTGATATATACTGTGAAATACTACTCAGTCTTCAAAAAGACAAACATTTGCCATTGGTAATATGATGGAATGTGATGGAACAAGAGGGAATCATGCTAAGCAAACTAAAGTCAGAAGGAGGAAGACATAGCAGATGATGCCATTTAAATATGGGATATAGAGAAAGCAAACAACACCACCAAATTAAGAACTATAGAAAGCTGACTGTAGAACCAATGCTACCAGAGGAAGAGGGAGGTGGGACAAGAGCAATTCAGAGAGGAAGTAAAATGATATGGTGAGTACTGCATGTCTTGGATGTAATGTAGTAACTATGGTCATGGTCATGGATGTAATGTAGTAATAATGACTGAAGGAGGAATTCCAACACTTGTAATACACAAAAATGTAAACAGATCTTAACTCAACCAACTAATTAAAAAACAAAACAAAAACAATTTAATTATTCCACTCATCATGCATATAACCTTAGTCAAGTTACTGAAATTTTTTACTGAAAAATTTTATTTAGTCATAATGGGACTAATATCTCTTGGTCAGTTTTATAGAATTAACAAAAAGTATTAAAATATCATCATTTAGTTAAACCTCAATATTTAATAAATTTCAACTAAATTTATTACTTAGCAGTAATAGTGAGTCTAATTATATCTTTTTATCTTACTGGTCCTTTACATTTGTTACATTTTTTTCTTGTTACATTTTTTTTCTTGTAGATCCTGATGTTATCTTTGCCGAATGACTTGCAAAGAAAAAAAAAATGTATTCCTGTTCTTGGTTCTGGTATGCAGTAAAATATGCAGAAGTTCAATTGAAAACAAATACAGTGTCAATTCTTGGATCTAGGATCCATAGAAAGAGAATAAAAAAGTGTTTTGTTATTCTAAAACTCCAGTTGTTGTATAAACCTTGAACTAGAGTTTCAGAAACTCAACTTGCTATCCATATTTTTTTTCTCTTTTGAGGTAACAGTATATGGCAGGGGACTAGGTTCACACCATACCACCACCATCGAAGCACCAATGTTCCCATACCCTAGACCAATTGGGCCCTCTCTCATTGTTTCCATCTCCCTCATCCTCTTGTAACCTCGAGTCGTAATCATAATCATATTTTTAGAGTTTGTTTTGGATTAGATTTCTCAGTTCCTTTGTTTTGTTTCTCTGTATTCCACACGTGAATGAAATCATTATGTGTCTGTCTCCTGCAGATTTACTCTGCTTAGCCTAATCCTCTTTAATTTCATTTATGAATACATAAGTGTTTATTCACATTTTGGTTTGGAGAGTTTGTCGTTGTGGGGGTCATCTAATACCTTATAAAATGTTTATCAGCTCTAGGCATCTATCCATTAGATTGATTCAGGTAGTATCACCCCTTCCCTTGATATGACCACCATCTGAATTATGCCCCAGCTTACAGCCTTAGATAGTATACAAAATAAGACAAGTAGGGGAACCCAGGCAAAATCCATGGAAAATCATGAGTTGAGGAGATTGCACCAAAACTTTGAAGATTAAGGTATTTAGAATTAGCAGAAAAGAGTACCTAAGAATATAAAACCTTACAGAGAAAAATATGTGAAAACCTAAGAATTTATGAAGTCAGTGAGTTCATAGTTTTGAATTCTGAAGAAAAGTCAGGAATAAATATATAAAAGAATTAAATGAGAGAACAGTCACTTAACAGTCACAAGTCAAATTTTGAGGTGAAAAAAGAAATCATTAGATCACAGGTCCAGACACTTAACCAAAATGGGAATGTAAGGTAAGGCAAGGAAGACTATTTGTAGGCATGCAACTGGATCAGGAATCTTAAGTCACAAACTGTAGAATAGAACCTTCAGTGTAGCCCCAGTGTAGCCAATGAGTAAACAAATGGTACTGAATATGATGGTGGACCCTCACTTAGCCAATCACTGATACATACAATTAGTGAGTGATAGAAATATTTGATATTTCTACATCACCCATAATGAAATGATAAATATTAAAGGGGCCAAATCATCTCAGATTCTTCTCTTATTAGCATGCATTAAACTCAATCTTTTTGTAACTTTCTATAATGATTTCTTAGAGTAGACCTAGCACTTTAGCCTGTCACCCTGTTTAGGTATGCAAACATTCCTACCAATATACCTTGTCTCCTCAACTAAAGTCTATGTCCCTTAAGGTCAGAAATTTCATCTTCTCTGCACCTCCCATGTAGTCTTGAAAAATGCTAAGTGTTTAGAAGATGTTCTGCTAACCTGTCTAGAATGAATAATGAATATCACTACTCCCCAAGTGTTACCATCTGTTTTTAGAAAATGACATGAGAGAATTGAGGGATTTGGGGACAAATTTGATAGCATTGTGGGTGCGGGGGGTCATTGTTATAGCAGTAGAAATGATATTAAGTTGGTCGCCTGGGTCTAATTTATTTTGTTAATCTTAATGAATATAAAATTATATTAAATTAAACAATGAATTTAAATGAGGAAATTTAATGAGAAATTTAGAACTGAATATTTCATCTGGGCCACTGTTTCCCAAACTCCATTATGATACTCAACTATGCTAAGGTGGATGAACTATATGCAACTTTTCCAATCAGGTTAGACTTTTTGCTATGACAGAATAGAATCAGTGAGACATCTCAATACCCATTAAACAAGAAAAAAAATGAAAAACAACTGAAGAGTTATGTGGGATGGAGAAGGAGCAAGATAGCTATGTTTGTAACTGCATGTACACAACATGTGAAGACCTTTATGTATACATAACAGATTTAGGAACTAAATCTATTCTCAAGTATTCACCAAAAAGGTCACAAGAAAAAACACATATGTTGCTCTTTTAGGCAAAAAGGAAAATATGCACTCTACCAAGTAATTTATTTTTATCTCTTAGTTAAATAGGTCATATGTTGAAAATGGTTGGGAGAGAAAAAAATGACTTTAACTAGGACATTTAAGATGTCATAGGGATAGTGAAAGTGACATGTTGTGACATGTTGGCTCACTGGATTGGTGTTTGAATGTTAGTCATTGCTTTCTGATAAACCAGGAAAAGCCATTTATAACCATAAAGTAAATAAAGCAATTGTATTAAAGATGTTTCATTGATTAAAATTATTAAATAGTTAAAAACCCACAAATTTCTTATAACTTAGATCTTTTATGTATTCTAAGTTTAGAATTATGATCTTTATATAAGCAGAAGAAAAAGAACCATTAAACTATATTATATGAAATTTTGTTAGCAAATAAAATATTTGAAGATTCAAAAATTCTAAAATAGTTGTGATAGGTTGGCAATGTTATAGGTGTCTTAACCTGTGTCAAAATATGCTAAACTATCTGTTGTCTTCTTAAAAAAAAACAAAATAAATGTTTGCATAATTAGATGACCACTTTTCTTATCCATAAAGTACTATAACTTTAATAGAATACCCAAAACAAATATTTAAGCAAAGAAAATGTCCATCATACATCTTTGGTACCACAGCTTTATTTTTTTTTAATTTTCTTACGTCAAAAACAAAGGATCCATTTCAAATTGTACCATATCCTTTGATAAACACACTTATATGAGAACATTTAACTCATAATTCTTGATTTTTGTCATGAAAGGAAGTAACTGATAATATAAAAAAAGTTCCATTTTTCATGGTACAAGCCCCAACAATTAGAGCTTGTTGATGCATTTAAGTGTAATGACATTAATTACACTGGCAAAAGCTCCAAGAGTGCACTTTCTTTCTAGAAAATAACTTTTAAATGAAACATCTTCAAACCTAGCAAGAAAGTATGTGTGGTGGGAAAGATAAGCCTCATTTTTACTTATGAGTATTATAAATATTAAAACCTTTTATGTCATAAATTGTAGATCCTTAAAAATGAATTACCAGTTTCAAGCTAAATATTAAACTAATTTTACTTCTTAGCAATCTAACCCAAAGCAATATGTGTGTAATTATAACTTCTGCTATATGATTAGAGTTAAATTTTTATTTGAGGAATTGAACAAATACCTTTATATATTTTATCAAAATAGTCTAAGATATTCAAATTTTCTTAAAATATTGAATACATATTTTATCACAGTTGGCTGTGGTATAAGAGGCAATTTTTATTTTTTATTTACAGTAACACTGATTTACAATATTATATATGACTTAGGGGAATATTTTATCACACCAATATTGAATATGATTTAGGGGAATATTTTATCACACAAGTCTGCTACCAAAGCATCCAGATCTTTGGTAAATTAAGTCTTGTCAACAGATGAGCAAAAAGCTTCTGACAGTGGTGGTGCATGCCTGTAAGCAGCAGCCTAGGAAGCCATGGCTAGGGCCTGGGATCCACGGTTCGAGTTCCACCAGGGGCATGTAGTGAGACCTAGCTCCCCACCCCCCCAATTAGCTGGGCATGGTGGCCTGTGCCTATAATCCCAGCTACTTGAGAAACTGAGGCTGGGGATTGCTTGAGTCTGTGTTACCCCGGGCAACATGAGCCTGCAGTTTCACAGGCAAAAATAGCAAAACCTAGTCTAAAAAAAAAAAATAAATAAATAAAAATAAATAAAAATTATCATGCACTCAGAACCTAAATTACCTGTTCCAATGAGGTTTTGATACCATCTTTGCAGAATAAAAACAAGGTGCTTTTTTGAGCTTCAGCAGTTACAAGCAATGTGTACTTTAAAATTTATATAAACTCTCTTAGATTCAGGATCTTGTCTTTTAAATAAAGGCAATGATACCTATTTCATAAAGTTGTAGTAAAGAGTAAGAACTATTCCTTAATCAATTAAATGTATTTGAATTTCTGCCTTTCATCTCTAGTATTAAAACAGCAAGCAAATCACACATGTGCTAACTTAAGGAAGACTCTCATATCTAAAACTTGCTTTTATTGCCAACTTTTATTATCAGCTTTCATTCTTACAATTTACAATATTGCCTCTCTGCTGCCCCCACCCCTATATATTAAAAATGTATGTGGCATTTTGCTAATGACTTATTGCTTGCATGGTAAAAGTCAAACACCGTATACCATTCAGAACTGTTGCTTGTCTGTACTCATCTTACATGGTGGGTCTAATTGCAGCTACACCACAGTCAATGCTCAATAAACACTAATGCATTTATGAATTCATTAATACAAATACCCCCCTTCAAGTAGCTTTCCCCAAGGTCTTATTCTTCATGTCCCAGATCATAGCCATCTCTGTTGAAGTTGTCCTCACTTGCACTTCTTTATTACATATATCTTGAATAAAGTTGATTATAATATATTGTGAATTTATAAAATGCTTCTACAAAATTGTGAGCTATATGAAATCCAACAGTCTCCCAATCTAGATAGAAAGTAGAAGCTTATTATCATATAGAACTTTTCAACTAAATAAAAATATCTTTAAATATGCTTGAAAAAGTTTTTCAGTGATATAATGTTACTTAAATATCTGTAACTTATGTAATATTTCAAGGAACTAATATAAATACAAAATGCTAAATTTTACAAAAGCACTTGTTAGCATTACCTACCAAGAATGGCTGCATGTTCCAGAAGTTGAAAGGTACATCTTCTTACAGTGATGCAACTTGAGACATGTGAAATAGAGTTGGAATTGAAAATAACTATAACTTATGGAATTTATTGAAAGGATATTTTGGTGGACAGGAGTGAAAATGTCATCTTAGATGTTTGCTCCAACATGAGAAGTATTGCAATAGTTTATATACATAATGGCTAGTATTTTTCTCTTTTTAATTCAACAGATATTTATTGGGTATTGACTATGTCTATTGGGGTAGGTGAAGGTATTTTCTTAACTGAAGTAGCATTGACTTACATTATTATTGATGCACTAGGGTGATGATACATGGGGAAATCCTCTACTTCTAAAATACCAACAATCATGATTATTTTCAATGAAAGAACTCTGAACTGTGTACTGGTTCCATTCCACCTCTCGCACTTTCTTTATTCATCTTTTTTGAGGCATCACATTTATCAATATTTACCTTCTCATTAGAAATTCAAATGACTTATTTCACTATTACTAATTTTGAAAACCACAATTTCAAAGGTCCCTATGTAACATAAAATATCTGTCCAGCACTCTCTAGCATGATCCATTTATTTCCTTCCTTCATCTCCTCATGCATATATTAAATAGCAAATTTTAAGCACTATAACTTTCTTGCTATGCTGATCTGCTGCTCTACCTCTCACATGATACAGGTCTGGTCTCTTCTAAAAATTCCAATTAAAATAACCTCTGCTTGTACAATGCCTTCATCAACCACAACAGTTCATATAATTATACCTGTACTTTGAAGCAATAATGCGTTTCATTAGCATAAATTTTATATTCAAATTATTTAGTTTCAGTAGTATTTAAATATTGCTTTGACTAAATTCACTACCATACAGAACACAGTTATAACTTCTTTGTAGTGATCACTTTATGTTGAAATTAATTACCTTTTAATTTTCCCACATAATGCTTACCCAGATCTTTATTGTTGAAATAGTTGATCTTCTAGCCAAATGTATACTCCAAAAGCAACAGTATTTATGAGACTCACTTTGTTAGAGATGCTTTAGAACATTTCCCTGCATCAATCATCACCTTCCATTTTTTCACACTGGTCATGAAAAAAATGCTTTGCAAAAAAGCAAACAGAAGCCACAAACTTCAAATGACAGATGTTAACCATGTACAGGTGGCTGAATAGCTCATGGGAGTGTTGACTGGATTTGAGACGTTTCACCTCATGGTAATCAGTCTGAATTTGGCCCACGGTTGACAGGTCACCACACAACTGTTAGAGGGATGCCAGGTGTGATAAGCTCTCATTACCAGCATGGGAGGCAGGTGTTTACATCACAGTGAGCACCCTCGTGGCCACTTTCAGGGGCAGCAGAGGCCCTGATTCCTGGAAGATGCAGCTACCTGTCAAGTGAAATGTGGGTTGCTATGCATAATGACTGCAGCAATTCTAAAATGTACCAAATATGCTATAAAATGGGCAGCAATACCTCACTGTGACTTAGTATGATGTACTCAATGGTATATTTGGAAATAATATGGTGCATTTTGGAATACCAATGCCAACTCTAATTTAAGCCCATTATTCTCTCTAAATCAAATGGCTTTTTTAGAAGACTGATTTTGAATTTGCATAAGTCATTTACTTCAAATATTTAAGAATTACTGTTTAATTTTCCTATTATTATATCTTAATTTGCAAATGAGGGACTCTTGTTTTAAGAGCTGTCATTAGGGAAGATTTTACAAACTTGAAGTCACAAAACAGGCAGAATTAAGTATTGTAAAATTCTTTCATTAACCACCAAGATTTCTAGGTAAAATTACTTAAAATCCAATCTCTTTCTAATAGAAGTCACTTAATAAAAAACCATAAATTAAGTACAGGTATATTTGGTTTATTTAAGGAGTTTGATCTTGATGTTAACATATTTTTCTCAAAGGCTGTCTATAAATGCTGAGAAGGAAAACATTTCCTACATCGTATAGTCAAGATTATAAGCAATGATCCAAGCTGCTTTGAAAATGAATAAGTTCCCAGAGAAGGATAATGATAATGGATTTTGTCTTCTGCCTCTAGAATTCTTTTCTTCTTTATAATCTTCTGAATTTCTAGTGCCTGCCTTTAAAGCCCATGGGTATGGTTCTTTCTGTTGAATTTTCTCTTTAACTAATGAAAGTTAAATGATAGTGGTAGGCACCCAAAGATTAAATGATAAGATGAGTTTGCATATTGATAGTAAACTGAGAAGAAGATAATATGTGTAACATAATATTCCCAATCACCTGGCAATTAACATCTATGTTTTACATATAATAGCAAACTCATTAAGTAACCACATTCTCTGTAGAGAGCTTGCAAGCATGTGTTTATGATTCCTTCAATGCTTGGTAAGAAGATATCTAAGAAGCTTGATTGCCTTCAAGAATCTGTAAATACTTTTGCCATCACAGAAGTTGATAGAATATAACAGCCCATAGGCAGATGAATCAAGAAATCATCGATAGTCTATATATCTTAAACCTTAAAAGGAGTTCCTAGAGATGAGAGAACCAATTCACACTACTCAGTCAGAGATGGGAGACCAGGTATTTCACTCTGTTACTGCATATTGTCTACAACAAGAAAAGTTTCCTGATGTTTTAAGGTTCCAATATCAGCCCTAATGTCAGTTCTAATGTCAGTGCACAGAGAGAGAATCCTTGTGTTAACATAATATGTGTCCTCTGCAGTTGGATTCAAATACACATGAACACTTATATTTGCTCCCCCTATATTATAATGAGGAAATTGGTTAGAATAGGCCCCATCAATTAACTACTAAGGGGCGAAGATATCATATGTCTGGGAAGAAGATATCTCAATTCTGTTTAGCATTCATGATTCCTGGTGCCTGAAGTGCACAGAAGAGAAGCTCACTAGTCTATTCTTAAAATTGGCTTCACTTTCAGAAAATATACCAAAGAGAGAAACATGAGATGAGGAACTACTTCCACTGCTGAGAATCAATCTGTAGTTGGAGACCATTTTGCTTGTTTTCTCACCTTAGTCTCCTATGCTAGAGGAACTAGAACTAGAAGAGGGAAAGTACAATCAAATTAATTATCCTACCAATTGCATGTAGATTACAGGGCAAGTATGAGATATGAGAAGAGATAACAATAAATTGTAAGTAGTTCGGATTGTTCATTTTAATTGCTGAAAGTGATCAGAATGCCATAGACCAGAGGACACAGCAAAGGAGGGGAATGGGGTCAAAACAGGGGATGGAAGAGTACAAGGGACAATGGTGAGAGATCACAGGTGCTATAATGATGGAAGAACTATAAGGACTACATCCAAGGGGACAAATAAAATATTATCCAAAAATTAGCAAGGTAAATATAGATATGCAATATATAATTTTTTAAAAAAAATCTTAGGGTGAAAATAAAAGTGATACCAATACTACTGTTAATTATTCGAGATTTCAATATGGATCCAGAAAGGAGACATTCAGAAGACATTTTTTTTTTAAGCATCAGTTATTGAAAAATAAAAAGAAAGCTTACTCACTTGTAGCCTTTTACAAGGAAATATTTCAATAATTCAGTTGCACATGTTTACATAAAGGAGACATTGGTGTGGGCAAGAAGGTTAATAATGAGGGAAGAGAAAAAGAAACAAAATCTTGCTATTCAAAACAGCATCAATGGAACCTGTGAGGTTGTCAGGAAATTCAGAATCTCAGGCTTCTCCACACACCTGCATACAAACAGAGCTTGTCAAAATTAATTATGTTTAAGAATCATGTGGAGAATTTGAAACAGATTCCCGAATTCACCTCAAAATGTTTGAACCATTACCTCGGGAATGAACCTAGAAATTCTGTATTTCTAAAGAAGTTCCAGGTGATATGATGTCTCTCATCTAAGAACCACATTTTGAGTAATGCAGAAAGAAGCAAAACCTGGTGTTATCTACTTGTTGACTTTTTCTGATGACAGTAAAAAATTATCTGAACAAGAAAAAGATAGAGAGGTATTTTTCTTTTCCTTTTGCTATCATATTCACCTTAGTGTGCAACAAATAGAGGATTCCCTGTTTCATTTATAGAAATGTGAAAAAATTAGGGACCAGATACATACCCAAATGTGAAAACAAATAAAAACGGACAATAAAAAAGACACACCTATTTTTCATTTCTTTCATTTCTCTATTCTTTTACTACACTTTTTATGTAAGTGAACTGCTCATTCCTGAGTATTTGTTGTGAACTCCCAATATTTTGCTACTTAAATAAGCCTCTGAGCATACTTTCTTATCACCTTTCCTTTCTCCTTAATGAATTCTAAAAACAAACAAACAAACAAAAACAAAAACAAAAAAAAGCACCTATAACTGGCACATAAGCAATAGAACTGAAAAAATAAAATAAAATCAGTTATGAAATTTGAAAAAGTACAAGTTTTATGAAAATCTAAAACTTGCCATTTTTCTCTCAGACTAGAGAATAAAAAGAGAGGACAAATAATCATAACCTGCCTATGTTATGAAAATCTGGCACCTACAAAGAAAGCAACTGCCATTTCCTTTTAGTGTGATGAAATGTTCAAAGAAATTCTTTGATGATATGTTGGGTGAGATATCTGAGGAAAAAAGATAAGACAGAAAAATGTGAGCTGTCTACTTTCACCCGAACAGTCTTATCTGAGATTCTCCCAAGGGATCCACTGATGCTTCTGCGACACTCAGCAGGGATGCTGCTGGAGAAGCTGAGGGATGGCAATACAGTGTAAAAGTGAGTCTCAGCAGCTTCCTTTCCCACAGCTATCATTACCATTAACAATAGCTAAAGGTTTCACCACTCTGCAGTTTGAATTCTTTGAAATAAAGTGTACAGATAAACATCCTAATTGACTGTATAAAGCCATGATTAGATGGTAACTTCAAACAGCATACACTTAAAAGTGTTTTGAATGGAAATTAGGAAAACAAAACTAAAGGAAAAACACTGGTACCCCAGCATTTATTTTCTATATGGTGATAAATGACCAGTTAGATTTTAACATAGGAGAATTCCTTCTCTTTTTTAAGGTTAAAAACAGATTTTATTTCTATTAGGTTGAAATTTATATATCCCTATGCAACTGTTTAGAAGCAGTAGACATTATATAGTGGGTTCAGAGTCATATGATAATATGATAGCTATCCTCTTTTGTCTCTTTCACTCACAAAAGTCACCTATCCTTAAATAAGATGTATAGATAGGAAATTGATCTATAAATTTCATCATCTGATAACATCAAGTTAACAAAACTTTAAAAAAAGGCAAAGCTTCTTCCCCTTCCAGTAAAGACCACCTTGTATCAGATCCACCTACCTGCTAAAAACAGCTATAAACTCAGGACTATATATATATATATATATATATATATATATATATATATATATAAATATATATATATATATATATATATATATATATATATATATATATATATATAAAAATATATATATATATATATATATATATATATATACCAACATATATATATATATGTTGGTATTTATTAACTTAAAATAACTCAGTATGTATATATATATAATAAAAGAAAAACTGCTTTCTTTTATACATTCATTATATTTACATATTCATTATATATTCACTACATATAATGAGCTAATTTAAGTTAATAAATAGCAACAAAAATAGACAAAACTAGAGATATAATGATCCTCAAACAAAAAAAAATGTTAAGAAAATTGCCTAAGGAAATTTCTGTCTATAAGACATTCAAAATATAGAGATCAAGTAGAAAGCTACAGTTTTATTGGACTGGATAATCAGATATTAAAGTATAAGATAGTCTTAACATCTGTAGTTGAAGGAAAGAAATCTTGAGGAAAAAAAGAATACATAAAACATGTACATAAAATGTCACATAAATTTGGAGTTGACATCTGAATTACTTCCATGCAGAATGAGACACCAAATAGTTCAAGAAAAATAATAGCTATGACCAGAGATTTCAGTTTGCTACTGGTTGCTGGGAAGACAAAGTTTGATGTTCAATTCATGCCGATCTGGACAATCTTGGTAACATCTCTGACTTTCCACTGAATTCCCAGGACAATGCCTTAAAATTAAAACCCATTTCTCAGAACTACTGAATTATCCCTATAATTAATAAATAAAAACTAATTACTTGACCTGTATAAAGTATAACTTAAATTCAAACTAGTAACTGCTTTTGTTTACATTTATTGGTATATCTTTAATTTTAAACTTGTATCATTGTGTGAGGAAATAGTTTGTAATTAACTTTTGCTATATGCACAATTAAATAATGTTATGTGAAAGTCATGATTAACATGAAAAATAAAATAAAAATCAACATAATGTAAAAGAAAAATAAAAAACAATGGTATTTTGAACATATTACTTGAAATATTTAATATAAAATATAACTATCAGATGGCAAAAACATATTGAAAAATGCAACAATACATATACAAAAAATAGTTAATGAATGCAGAAAGAAATATGAACCAGAATTAGCAAATGGGAACTTAAATATATATTATATTGAAGCATGATGATCAGTGTATGACAAAATACCAAGCAAGGTCTGCTGTGTGAAAACTCAGGCATCCATCTAGGCTTTGTTACCACACTAAAATCCAGCTACCCTTCTGCCCACCACATCCAAGCCTCCAGCACATGATTATATTACAACAATGATTGAGGTTTTCTCTAGCTGACCTGACTTTAACTATCCTCTGTCAGAAGTAGATGTGGACTATTTCAATATTAAGAGAAGTTTTGTTCAAAGTGGTGTAAGACATAGTAGGTATGCATTATTCACCCTCCAATCTATCATTGAGTGTGGAATGTGGAAGCACGTAGAGAGATGGAGTTTCAAATAAGAGGAACACTTCCTATCTCTCTAGCCCACGCTGACACACTAGAAGGTGGGCAACAGCATGTCTCTCACCTGTAACCCAGCTACCTAGTTTCCTAACCTCTTTGGAATGTCTCAAGAGATATATGACCTATTAGTAATGCCTGTTGCCCCCAAAGGTAAATCCTCCTGTTACGGCCCATTCCTGCATCCTCATTGCTCCATGTCATGTACGCTTTGCTAATTCTTCATTATATCATTGTAACATTTCCTTGCTGAGGTATATAAGGAGCATCATGACTTCATTAAAATTGGACCTGGACATGCTTACCAGGATCTCAGTTCTGTGGGCTAGCCTCACAGATCGCTATCAATCTCTTCCGTCTCAATTTCTTCTTCATTCCACACATTACTCCTAACTACTGAGGTTCATCCCTTGCCTCCAGAGATGCCCAAAATGCTAGACTTACTACATCAACATGATCATGGTAGCTCCTCTGCTAGGTTAAGTATGGATTTACTACATTAACATAGGTTCTTCAGTTAGTGGTAAGATTACAGGTTAATACCTATACAGACTCAACAATTTTTATTTACTACCACCCATGCCATGGTGCTATATACAAGGAAAAAGGACTCATGAATATAAGAGGAAAGACTCTAAAGTGCAGAGAGTTAGTACTTGAATTTCTTGAGGCAATATGGGTCCTCAAACAGGACATCAAAATTGTTACCAGGCAGGAGCTGGCAAAAATTGTGGTGGTCTTAACTTAAATCCAATCAAGGAGTCTAAGGTGTGTTCCCAATTATAACTCTACTTTGGAAAAAGTTTTCATGCAAGACCTGTTCCAGTCCCTAGGAAAAAGAGAAGGCCTGTGGAGAAGGAAGGGGGGGGCAGCAGCCACATCCAGCAGCTCACCACCTGTTGAAAAAAAAAGAAGCCAAGACATTTGCAGAGACTGGGCCTCTGGTTCTGTCTCTGACATTGCCTGATGGGAGCACCGAAGGCCCTGGGCCTTGTGTCTCTAATGTTTGCTGGTGGAGCACTCCTGGTAACCACTCCTGAGCATCACTGTTGTCCCTGGTACTCCTGGTGAGAGGTGATCTGCACTCTGCCTAACTGGTGGACACTGACCTCGATGAGGTAGCTGGCCCCTGAGGTTACATTAATATCTTCTTGAAATGAACCTCATGGTTGCTAAAACCCTAAGGTCTCTTGCAACTGTGTGCAAGGGTGAAAGAACCCACAGACAGTGACCTGTCTTTTATCAGCCACTATCCCTTGATTTGGCTATAACTCTTTGTATCTGTACCTGTATTTGCATATTTGTCCAATTCGGTGGTGCCCTGTCTGTGCACCTGGCTTCACATTGTTTTAGTGCTTACTAGCATCCAGTTTTAAAAGGACAATTCTATCACCAGCACAGAAAAGTAAGGGTAGACAATGATACAAAACATGCTGCTCTAAAAAATTTTCCCGCCAGCAACCTTCACTGCACCTGTCCTTCCAGCTGTTGCGCTTCTACCTGCCCACTATCTAGATCAGCATCACCACTATTCTCAACAGGAACTAAAATGGTTGGAGAGAAACCAGAGTTTTTCTGAAAGGGGTGATGGAAACAAGTGCATGATGGGCATAGTGATTCTGTTAGGAAGGAGAGTTGCCTTCATCTGGGAAGTATATCAAAAGACTCAAATGGGTTCTGAGGCTTTAGAGACATAGCTCTCTAGATACTTTTATATCTTTGGATTCTCAGCACTTGTATGAACTATATGGATGTATTTTGAAGTGTGTGATAAAAATAGTCCATGTCAAGACTTAAAGTTCCTCCACATGTTCAATAGGTTAGAAACTATTTGAAAACATCCAAACAATTTTACTGAAATTGCCGCAAGTTTGAGGAAAATCATATCTGTTGGTCATAGCATGTACGTACTCAATATGGCCTGAAGCCTTTCCTTGTCAAACTGAAACAGCTGGTGAGATGGCCAAGGTTCTTCTCAGGGAAATTATCCCAAGATATATATGGAATTCCTGTTTTTATTGTTGGCTATTCAGCTTGTTTCCAATTTTATAGAGGCTCTAGGGAACTCTACAGCGATGACCTTTATGATGTTCATGCAATACTAGCCTCTAACCCATCATGTGTATGATGGTGATAGTGATGCTCTTCAGTAATTAGAGCACCAACAGGGAAAATGAAGCATTATGATCAAGTGAAGGCAAGATAATCTAAAGTATGCTGAAGACCAGAAACCTTGGAAATACAGCATAGGGGTCTAGATAAACAACTGACTGGAAAAACAACCCATGACCTACTGATTCACTTTATTGGTATGCAGCCCAGTTTCTCCTTGAATCTTCCTCATTCTGTCTTTGCCACATCAAACCTTGTATTACAACCAATGACAGTTCGCCCAAAACACCAAAGCATGTAAAATGTATATAAACACTTAACTTTCTCTTAGGGTACTCAACCTTTGGATTGGTACCAGTACTAACAAACCTGTTTCTTGTCAGCCATGGTGTCCTCATTCCCTTGGTGGCACTTTCAATATTAATTGTATATAGCATATTAATTCTGTTCATGACTATGTGAAATAACTGGAATGATCTTGACCTATTGATGTGAACACCTGAAAACACTAGGTCAAATATTTAGATATTTTTCAGATATCCTTTGTAGAACTGTGTTCCCTGAGGAAAAGAAGAAAAAATGAGATGTGATTTACAACCACCCTAGTTTTTGTCTAAAGCAAATTTCAGAGTATAGCACAGGGTAATATTAAAGGAAGAAAAGTCTATTAGTCTGGGAACAAGGGAAAAGTGAAAGGAAGATAAGGCATTTGGACTTTCAGAGTAATAAGAATGAAGGGACTAAATGAAGAAAAAGGTCTAGAAAACTAGTTAAGTCCTTTTGAATTGATTGTTAAATTCCATATAATGCACAAATAGGATGAAACTTTAAAAAAAGAATGACTGGGAAGCAGGAAGTTAAATTCCTCAAGGCTTAAGAAATGGAGTTCTCATCTATCAGAGCAGACATTTCTTATCTATTGTGAAAGATTTTCAGTAAAAGGTTCCAGAAAAGGAGTATGTCTTGTTAGTAGTGCTAAACTGGTTCCAAATTAATGGCTTATCTAGGCCCACCAAAAAATAAATTACAAAGACAAGTTGAAAGAATCTAACTGCTTGGTATATAACTTAATTACTTCTCAGACAAAATCTATTATTAAAAGAAAAGATAAATTTATCACCAACAATATAATATGCAAAATATACAAAGCCATATACAAGTTTCTAGTAATGACAAAGTATAACTCATAAGCAGAGAATAAGTCAGTAAACTGAAAAAATGCAGATATTATAGAGATAAACAATTTATAGAAAAAAACTTTTTAGAAGATCTATTTAAAATATCTCCAAAGACTAAGGAATAAGGAGAGAAATGGAAGATATACAAAGGTTTAGAAATACTAATTTAGAAAATACATAAAATGAGAAAATAATTAAATAAGTTGATACTAGTGTTCAAAGAAAATAGTACCTGAACTTTTTTTTTATAATGTTAGGATTTAATACTATTTCAACAAAAATAAAAGAATAAATCCAAATATAAAGACATATTAGTAGAATTAAAAAACTGAAACATATCAAAAGATAGTACTACAAAATATAAAAAGACCTTAATGACTTATTTAATAATATCAAGAAATGCAGTGTATCTATAAAAAAAATCATAGAAAGAAGGGTTGGGCATGAAAAATATTATCTGAAGAAATAAAAGTCAAAATCTCTAAATTTGGTAAAAATTATAAATCTAATTTAAAAAATTTCAGTGAATTCCAAACAGATAAAGAAAATAGCATGAAGTCATATTTTAAGTAAATTTAAAAAAAAACCAGCAATAGAGAGAAAAATTTTAAGGATACTGAAAAAGGACACTATACAGTAAACTGTCAAGTGAGAAATCTATATCCAAGAAAAAAGTCTTTAAAATAAGATAAATTTTACAAAATCTGAAAGAATTCATGTCAAAGTTGATCTGTATGATTAAAATTAAACTTACAGATACTTAAAAAAAACTATGTCAGCTAAAAATGTGTCTAAACAAAAGTATGAAGAACACCAGACAGGGCAAATATGTATAGTATATACATATTTTCCATTTAAAACTGTGATTTAAAAATAGAACTAAGAATTTCTAGCTTTAGCTCCAACAAGTTACTATCATGGAAGCTGTCAATACTGACCTTACAAGAAAAAGTTGAAGAAATTGAAAACCAGTCTTCTCATGGACTTATCAGGGGACTGAATTTACGGGAAAAATAATCACCATTAATTCCAAAGAGACTGATCCTTCAAAGGGATATAGAAATTGAGATCTGTTTACCTAGAGCATAAGTTCCTGAAAACTGCAGTGGAAAGAACACTTAAATAATATGATGAAAAAATTGCTAGAAGCTAAATGTGGATTCATGTGAGAGTAAGAAATCCCCCAGAGGTTGCTGTATTCAGGAGGGTATATATTTTTATTAGCTTTTTCTTCAGGAACCCTATTAGATTCTCTCAGTGAGGATCTGGAAATATCTTCACATCCGCACAATAGAGAGGAAGAAAAATGGTACAGCACTGACAGCAAAAATGCAAGAGTGATGTTACAAAAAATGTGGAAACTGATTCATCATGTCAGCAATCAAGAAATCAAACAATCAGAAAACCAGTAACCTAAATAGCAATATAAATCAATTTGATTTAATTGACATTTACAAAGTATCCCAACTAGCAATAATGATGAAAGAAAATACACTCCCACACAAATTATCAATATCAAAAATGAAATAGATTTGTTTAATGGCATTAAAAATCATATCAACATCTTTTAAAGAGACTAAGCAAACACTGGTTAATTACCTGGCAAGCATATCATAAGAGTATTACAGATCAATATTCACTCTGGATAAGAAATTCCCCAAACCAATATCAGAGTATCAACTTAAAATGAATAATATATTGGAACCAAGTATGGCTTATGATAAGAATGCAAAGTTGATTCAATATTCAAATTCTGTTATGCAAAATGTATCATCTTAATAAATAATAATATCTTATGATAATGTCAATAAAAAGAAAAAAGATTTGACCAAAAGTCAGCAATTTTTCATAATTAAAACACACCTGTTTAGAAGGAAATCTTTAAAAGATAATAATAATATAATCATAATAATAATCATAATAATATAAAGTATTACTTGAAGGTGAATTACTTATGACTTTCCCAAACTGTGAACAAAGCAAAGATACCCCATTCATCATTCATTTTCAACCATCTATTGGAAATACTATGCAGTGAAATAAGAAAAATTTCAAACAAAAGATAATCTATATATAAGCGTGATAAATTGTTCATTTTTAAATCACAATTGATACATAGATGATACATAGAATTTTTTTTAAAGTGATAAAAGTATAAGAAAGTGCCTTCAGCACCTTAGAGTAGAAAGGTTTTCTTAGAGGTAAAAATAAAACAAAAGACATAAAGAAAAAAAAAGACAAATTGGACTGACACAAATTGAAATATTACGTTCATCAGAAAATGCTGCTAAAAATAAGTTTATGGTCTATAAAGATAATATTAAAAATAAGGATAGATAAAAATAGATCAATTGTATAAAATTGAGAGTCTAAAATTAAAATCACACAAAAAGTGTACATTAATTTTCAATAAAAATGCTAAAGTAATTAAATGAAGATTAGGCACTAGAAATAATTGGAACAAAAGGTGCTAAAACACTGAATATCTCCCTATAAATATCAAAGCCCCAATTCCTCTGTTTTCAAAGTGTATGGTTGCAACATCTCCCAGAACAATAGTTTCTCTCTCTCATTTTGACTCTTATGAGCAATTACCTGCATTTGCTCCCCAGGATAATCCACCATAATCTCTTTCTATCCAAATCTTTAATGTAACAACATACACAAATTCCTTCATGTAAGTAAAGTAACATATTCAGAAATTGTGGGTATTAGGACCTATCGTATGATCTATAGATATCTACAGAGTATATATTTTATCACATAATATGAAGTACAAATGTATTTCAGTATTATTGTAAATAAAATTTTATCAGTTTATTATATAAACTAGGAAGCACAATTTACCACCTCCATGTCTGGTAAACCTCATCACAGTCAACAGCATCATACTATCAAACTGACAGTTTCTACCCTCTACATAGACTACCCTTTCCCTTTCCTGCTGATAACAAACATATTTTCTCAAGATCTGCAAATCACTTTTTGTTAGTCCTTTTACTTTGGTTATTTATATTCCACATAACAGATCTATCATCTGAAAACTGTCACTTTCTGACTTAGGTAGGGCTTGACCTACAACATGGTGGAATAGAAAGATTAGAGTCACCCTGTCCCTTGCAAACAACCAAAAAAAAAAAAAA
>PVHY01003055.1:0-114487 GCA_004024945.1 Uropsilus gracilis
ATTTGGTTTCTGCCTTTTTCTTTGTGGCTTGTTTCAGCTAATATGATTTCTTCTAAATGCATCCATGTTGTTATGAAGTCTTCAAATTTGTCATTTTTAATTGATGAGTAATATTCCATCGTGTATATATACCACAATTTTTTCATCCAGTCCTCTGTTTTGGGGCATTTAGGTTGTTTCCATGACCTTGCAATTATAAGGATTCTATTTTAAAACATTAGCTATTTTGTTGTTGGTTGTCCTGAGACTTTCACAAAATCTGTTTTTTCAGCTCATTAAATCTGTTTCAGAGGCGTAGCATATTGATGTAGATTGGTTTTATGTCCACTCTTCCTCTCTGCTCACTAGGGACAAGAAGGAAACAGAAGCCTCAGGCCAAGTCCATCAGTCTGCTCAGGCTGCCATAACAAAGTGTCACAGGAATCTCTTCACAGTCTTGGGTGCTGAAGGTCCCAGATTGAGTTGTTGACAGGGTTGGTTTCTTTCAAAGTATCCTTTGCTGGTAGACGCTACCTTCTTCCTGTGTCTTGGCATAGTCTCCCCTCAGTGTGTGTCTGGGACCAGTCAGACAATGTTAGGGCCCAACCTCATGACTCTATTTAACCTCTCTTTAAAGACCCTATCTCCAAACATAGTCACCTTCTGAGGTATCAAAGGTTAGGACTTCAACTATATGATTTTCAGAGGACAAACTTTAGCCCCTAACACTCACAAGAACACAGCCTACAAAGGCGGTCTACTGTCCCCACTAGACCACTGATGATTTTTGCATTTAGGACTAAACCCAAGATGTTATGCAGAATCTGAGGACATTTCATATTGGGGTCCCCTTGGTCCAGTCACTGCAGATAGAATTTAAGCAACTAGTTAGGATGAGAGTGATGTAGTGGGTAAGCAATGCAGTGAGTTCCTGAAGCCACCCTGGGGTCAGATCCTGCCTGTGATCACTGACATGTTGTTCAGTCCCTGAGCCTCAGACTGTCTCTGAGAGGAGATGAAGAATGTAGATATGCACAGTGCTGTGCTGACTCCTGGTGTGTGCTTGGAAATAGCTCCCTTCAAAATCACATGCAAAGTAATGGGACTGTCCTAGTGGCATTGGGAGGGTTGTCCCAGGCTATATAGGGGTCTATTTCCTGTCTGTAATTCATTGCTACCAAGCCATTTTCTTGTTATCCTCCTCACTGCCCCCCTTGGGCTCATGTAATCCTGCATTGTGACTTCCCAGTGTGAGGGGATTCCTCGTTATTCTGGTCTCCATTTGGTTACCAACCCACAGACTGAAAAAGCTTGTTCCAGTGACAGGGTAGGTTCATTTAAAGACAATAGTGGAGAGGTTAAAAAACAGCCACTAGTTACTCTAATTATAGCACCTTCTCTGTATTGCAAATGTGCTTAGGCATCTGAAAGTAGGTGGCAAACGGGAACAAGGAGAAGATAAAGAGCAGGCTGTTGAGAAGGAAGTCCATTTGTTACTGAAAGTGATTTAGTGGTATCCTCATTTTGGGTGAAACCATGAGCTGAACACAAAGCAGAAACTGTCTCCTTTAGGGATACACTGAATGGGAGCAAATGAGGAATCTCTGATTAAAACACTGGTTCTCATGGGAAGTGAGCTCTTCTTGTGTTGGAGGGAAAGGCCACAGAGGAGTCACCTTCCCCAGCTACTAGAACAATCATGAGCTGCAGCATGAGCCATGTGTCGTTTGCAAGCCATGCCAAATATGATCATTTGTTAAGTGAGCAAAGATAAATTGGGTAATGGTGCCTGACAGGCCAGCTCATCCAGGCAAGTCTAAGTAATGTGCTGTGAAATAAAAACACATCGCTTATTTACATAATGGGGTAAAGCCAAGTTCTGATAACAACTGTAAATGGGACCAGTTCACAGATGAGCATCTTTTAGTCTTTGTTGTTGTCAACTGAGAGACAGTTTTTGGCCAGAACTTTTTCCCAGCTTCAAGACCAAGGTGTTGCCCATGACATTTTTCCTTTTGGTGCAGGGCTCCTGCCCTTTCTCTGTCAGTCTATCTGCCCTCCACCTCCTCCACCTCGTTTCCTGTCTCTGGGCCTTCCAGGTATGCACCCTGTTCCCTGCTGACCTCACCAGCCCACTTCTCTCAGACCCTTGTCCTCAGTACAGTAGGTGCAAGTGGCCTCAGTCCATCAGGGGTCATAGTGGTAAGTTATATATTCCTTTTTCTCTTTTGCCTTTCCGACTCTATGTTTAAAAGGTCACAGGAGTCCAACCAAGCCCCAAAGAAAACTATCAGAGAAGAAAGACACCCAAATGACAAACATTTTAGCACGAGCCTTTCTCTCGCCCAAAGATGCAGTGTGTCCTCCTTGTAGAGTTAATAAGTTTCTCAGCCATTCCCTCATTCATCTTCCAATACCGGTTGCCTTCCAGAAAATCAATATAGAACCATAAATCTTGTTTGTTCTAATTCTACTCTCAATTTATGGTGTGTCTTTTCTTGGCATGCCATATTCACTTAGTTATGATTTAAAAACAAGAGGAGTCTATCTACAAGCTGATATAGGGAGGGATGAAATGGGGGCACTTAGGTGGGATTTGCATTTCACAAACCCACTTCTGCAGCTGCTAATCTAGAAGGATATTAAAGGACCATAAACATGGAAACTTCTTTCTCACCTACATAGGAATGAAGCAAATATGAATTTGATTGAGGCTGAGATGGCGCACGGGTCTGGAACCCTTCCTTTGCATACAGATCTGGTTATAGAAGGGAGTGCTTGTCTTCATGTTCAATATCTCATCCAAAATTTGTCACCTTTGGAAAATCACAACAAAGCAGGGACAGCTCACCATACAGCCATGCTTTGTCTTTAAAGTGTCCTAACCAGAAAATGACAACTAACAAGCGCAGTTTAAGAAGCCCCCAAACCAGGATGGAGTCACCGCTATACCTCCCTGATGTCACTGCCTGTTGACTCTCTCCATGACCCCCATGCACGGGGAGGACTTCTTTAGAGGCCAAGTTCCTAGGATAGTGGATCTTCATTTTCTGTTTTCTCTTACACCCTCTCCTGCCCTAGCCCTTGCTAGGGCAAGCACATAGACTGAAATTGGGAGCATAGAGGCAAGAATAGCATGACCCTTGTATTAAGGATAGGATGCAAATTTATGAAGTTTTCATTAGTTTTTAGGAAAATACAATTGAAATCACTGACTTTGAGGGCTACAGTTATCTACAAAATGGACAGATTTGAATTATATGGCAGTGCAGGTGGACTGGACTTAATTTCTTTTTTTAAAATGAAAGTAAATATTTTTCTTTGGTGGCAGTTGTAGGCAGTGTTGTAAACCAGTGGGGGGGGGGGTGTGTGTGAGATATAAGGTCTTCTATATAAACATCCTCAAACCACCTGCATCAGTATATAACCAACTGACATCAACCACCAAAGCATCTCTGGACAAGGTCTCCCAATTCCATGTCTCCTACTGAAGGCAGCAGAGAGTATTGCCCAGACATTGACTTCTAGCTTTTGTGATTTCTTTTTTAAAAATTTCTTTCCTTCTTTATTTTTATTATACAAATAATTTATATATATATTTCACATCATTGTAATCCCCTGGAATCATCCACCACCTTCCCTCCCTGGCTGCTCCTGTTGGCACTATTTATAATTGCAAGGACATGGAAACAACCCAAATGTCCTAAAACAGATGAATGGATGAAAAAGATGTGGTAAATGTACACAATGGGATATTACTCATCAATTAAAAATGACAAATTTGGTGATTTTCTGGTAACATGGATGTACCTAGAAGAAAACCAAATGGTTTCACTAATATACAGACAAAAAGTCAGAAACCAAATGGTTTCACTAATATACAGACAACCAAACGAAAGTACACAACGGGGAGATGAACTTAATTTCACTGAAAACTTAGCAGTGCATGGAAGAGATTTTCTGTTCTGGGGCCTGATCTTAGGGAAGTTCTGTTCATTTTGTTGGTTTTATATCATGTCCTCAGTAGACATACATCTCTTGATCCTTGAGAAAGCACGTGCTATTTTCTTTGGGTCTTTGGTCCAGCTTTCTGATATTTGGCTTAGTGCTGCCCAACAAAGTCCCAGGAGCTCTTTTGTTAGAGGCACCCAGCATCTTGTTCTGCAATCCTGTGTTTTCCTCTGTTCATGCTTACAGATTCTCTGCAACTTCCATCTCCACAGGTACCCATCCCTAACTCAGAAATAAAATGGAGTAGGCCCCCACCTCTGCCCTCTGCTCTCAGACCCTGTCAGCCTTACTTACTGCAGTTCTTATGTAAGATGGTGCTCGGTTACCCCCCTGATCTCTCTTTCAGCTCCAGCGGCCATGGTCAGAATTCTATAGCCTCACAGACCCTCCAGGAACAAGAATGGTGGAGTGGCCTTCATCTCCAAGACCATGATATTCTTCCTTTACAGAGTCTTTGTATCACAACACTGTCATATTATTAATCACAGCTGATATATATAGGGGTCACAAGTATAAGTAGGGGTAGAACACGACTTGAACCCATGAAATTAAATCCTACTCTGTATTCATAAATGTGATAATGTCCAATCTTTTTGGAGACCTGTTACTTTGCCTTCTAAAGAAGTTTAAAAAAATTTTAAAATTCTGACTTCTCGTATATATGACAGTGCCCCTGAATATTTGAAAACACTGTGATACCTTTCCTCCTAGTTCTTTTAAGTATTTTTAAATTTTCTCTAAAGTTGCTCTGTGCAGTGACTTTATTTTTGATTAAAATAAAGTAGAACTAAAATTTTTGCTTTTATGTCAAACTGGCCAAATTTGAAAGAAGGAGTAGACACAGAAAGGGTGGTGAATAGAACCCCAACATGGATCCTACAGCTATCTCTCCAGAACAGAATTTTAGTAGATGCTAGCACTCTTGTTCTGAACACATTACTGTCCACTTTACACAAACTGTGGCCTGTCCCTCTAACTCACAGGAAGACTACATGGGGCTGTGTTAAACACAATGAGAGTACTTAGGGTTTTGAGAATCACATATTCTGGTTCTAAATATTGAGCTTGATCTTAGTTCCAGGGTATGGTACCTTCGAACAAGGCATTCTCAAAATGATACTTGTCCATCCATCGTTTGTCTTCTAAGTGAAGTCTGACACACAATCACACCCTTGTTTGTGGCTGCATCTACTCTACAGTGGCAATGTTCAGTTGTTGCAAGAGCAACAAATAACAAAAATGTTAACCATCTGACTCTTTTCAGAAAAAGTCTGTCAACATGTCTTAGGTCCAGAGAGATCTGATAGCTGATTAGACTAATAAGCTGTATGGGGAGGAAGCAGGTGGGAGACCACATTGGCCTTTACCTTTCTAAGATGTGTATCTGCAGCCAGCAGGACCTATTTGGCATCTAGTTCTTACCAGAATTCTCACAGTCCAGCCTTTTGTTTTTCAGTAACAATTTCTAACATATTTTCACTGAATTAATATGGTGACTCAGTCAGAATGGAACACTTAACAGTTGAAACCAGGGACTTTAATTTGAAATTGAAAATGGGTTGGTTGGTGAGAGAAGACTGTGACCCCTAGAGATTCTGATTTAGCAAGTCAAGGTGGAACCTAGGACCCTGCACTTGAATAAACTCCCCAAGTTGATTTATATGTTGGTAGATCATCTCTTTAAAGGGCAAGCTCCTCATGATGTTCCCTGAGAAGAAGAGGCTCTTTTGGACTTTCCAGAAAGTGCACCTGAAGGGGCCTCTCTTGGGAACTAAAGCAGCATTTGTCTTGTCCTATTTTACCTGGATCACCTCTGGAACCCAATGAATTTGTCAGTACCTGAGGTTCTGTGGGGGAGGGATTCCAAGACCCATCTCCTTGGGGAGAGGGAGTACCACAGGTGCTGGAGAAGGATAGTAGCAGAGAATTATTTGCTACTTAACACCTGCCTCGGTATTAAGTCTTCATGTCTTTACTGGGGTGTTTTGCTTTAACCCCAGCAGAAGACGGGCTGGGTACATGTTGTGTGAATAGTTCAGGGCAGCTGTGCTATGTGACTCTGGAACTGGGGAAGATGATGGCCGTAGGGGTGGCAGGAATCATGCCAAGAGAGAGAAAACTGGGGTGGGAATGGGGAAGTATTAGCAGCTCCCAAATGGGCAGAACAATCTGAAGCCCAAAGAATTAGATCCCAATTCTGATTGTGTGTCAGGTGATCATTTAACTTATTTGGGTTTTATTTCCTTACCATTGGATTACACAAATGCTTTCTAAAGTAAAATTCTGTGAGAGTCTGATAAATTCACACACTCAGAGCTCTGTAAGTTCTCCTCTTCCTACATCACGACGGCTTCCCACTGTAACAGCTGGAATAAAACCCAAGCCTCTTCCCACAGCCTTCAGAGACCTTCTATTTCCCTCACCCCCACTCCCTATGCTCAGTCATGCTGCATTGCTTCTGCTGTTCTAACTTTCAAATGTATTGCCCCACAGTGTTTTAAAAGCATTTACTTTGCTTTTAATCACATCATGCAAAATTGCAGAAAGGTATTCAGTAGTTACATATCTTTACCTATGAAAAATATGCCAGCACACGTGTAAGTATATACATGTGCCTCTGTTGCCATGTGTTTTGTGAGTTTACTATCTGCCTGTAAAAAGAGAACATTCTATGAGGGAGGCAGGTGCTTGGCCTTGTATCACATGCTGTTCCCGAGTGTGGTGGAAGAAGAGCAAATATCCCAAGTATTCAGAGTAAATGCTAAAAGAACAAACTGGATGTCAATGATACCTCAATAAAACTCAAAAGTTGGATATTAATGACATAAAACTGGGTATCAAAGAACAACCCCAACCAGGTGCCTCTGCCTTTCTTTCTTCTTAAATTGTATTGAGTGGGGGCTCTGCCCAAGTGAGTGAAGCAGGGGCTTTATAGGCCACATTTGTGTGCAACACATCACCATTCTGACCATGGGAATCTATGAAGAGACATCACTTTCAAGTTCATACTGACTACTTCTTCCTCCCTCAGCAGACAGACAGGACAGTCAGCATTCAAGGTATTCACTCTTAGTGTTGTGGTCACTCCCACTTCTGTGGACCCTGCCAATCACACAGTCCTGGTAGCTGGAAGTGGTTTCCCCTCACTGGACTGTGAAAATGCAGAAGGAGACATTCACAAAATTCCTGATTGACAGAGCGGTTCCTCCCATCAGATAAATGACCTTATCCTAACACATCTTACGTCCATGCAGCTGTGGAGAATCCACAAAGACAAAGAGAGAAAGAGAGGTTCTGCTCTTTCTCCTTTCCCACTAAAGAACTAAGAAATTACTATTTGAAGTTCCCAATATGCAGAGCCATCACTTGGGGGGGGGACCCCAAAACCATCCCTGGAAGTTCTGCACAGGCCCCTTTAGCTTCCTCCACTGTTGAAGCTGGTGGTCAGGGGCCAGAGGTCAGGTTTTATGGCACAAGATCCTTGGTAAATGCTACTAATATCCCCAGCAAGATTCATCCTCATCTTTCATTTAATTCAAATAAAATCCCTATCTTTCTGCATGATATTTTTTCTTCCCCTAGGCCTGCAAGTCATTTATAAAACAGAAAACTGAGGCTATAAAATATCTTGCTTTGAGAATGAACTGCTGATAGGAGCACTGTGGCAAGGCCTGAGGTCCATTCTGCTTAATCTGTGCATTGCTTCTTTTGTTCATCTCTTTTCACAGATTCCCAGGGTCAGATGGTGATGCGCTGCACACAGTGTGCCTTATCAATACGATCCCCTCTGTCTCAGGTACTGAGCAAAGCTCTAATGATATATAAATTGCAACAGTATGTGGGTCCTGCCTTCATGGAGCTTTCATTGAGTCCTACAGTCTCTGTCTCACATGAGGCATGTTACACATTCTATTTGATGTTATAAAGAGTCACAGAGGTACTGGGATGAGACTCCTAGTATCTGCAATGCACCATCTCCTTCATCCCAAAGTCATTCTACTCTGAGCACCCACATATTCTGCGGGGTAAGTCTCCCTGTGAAGAAGAAAGGATAGGCATGGAGGGCTTAGCTCATGTCCTAGACCACATGGTGCAGGAGAACCTGAAATATATCCTTTGATTTAGCATTTTGGAGGTAGGAGAGACTTAGAAGATGTAATAAATGATAAATCAATGTCTATTACCAGGTCTCATAGTAATCATCTCCCTGTGTGCTCTCATGTATGAATGCGTACAGTGTGGGCTCTGGGCTTAGTGCACCTGAACTCAGCTTCCGACTTGTGTATTTTATTGATGTGCCATCCTACACATCAATGTGCATATTGAGGTGCAATTGATGAAAGATGCCGGCACATCAGTTTTATTGTTCCATAGGATTCCTTTTTAAGTGTATATTATTTAACACATGCATGGTGCTTAGAATAATACCTGGAATATATTAGATACTTGATTAGTATTAACCATCATTATCATCTTTTGTGCTATATGTTAATTTTTTGCAGTATTTATCAAGGATATTTAACTCATCATAGCTGACCTGGTTGGAGAATGTAGCAGTTAAATCAACTGTGTATGAATTAGACTTGAGTTACCAGTCACATGCATATATTCATGTATGTGATGAATATGTGCAAGTGTGTATAAATTAAAGTCTATCTACCAACCACCTGCATCTCTATGTATATGTAGATCTAGCTAATTAACTTACATAGGAATTTGAACACCCTTATTTTTTCAACACTATAGAGACAGAATTTGTGTTCCCTTTACTAGGGATGATGGACAATGAGTTGAAGGGAATGTGACTGGTATCTACAGGAATCCTACCCTTGAGCTGTTAAGTCCTTGCAATGCAGACTCAGTTTTCTGTTTGCAGCCCTGAAGATCAACATTTGTGAGGAGAAGATAATTACTAGAAGCAAAGGTATCTATTAGGGTGTTCTCCCTCAGCAAATATATGCACCATCCTATTCACCCCACTTGGGGCTTTCTCCCTTGGATTTGAGGGTGAGAGGAGCAGCATATGTACCCACTGTCATCAGGGGTACGCTGAGATCTCATGTCCCTGATGTCTGTGCTTATTCCCAGAGACTTTCCTTTCCTGAAGCAACTGCTCACCTCACTCACCATCCATTATGGGCTGTCTGTGATGGTGTTTCCTGGACTTTTAAACATTTTATGTATCTCTTTGTGGTTGATCCACTAGATGATGGATCACACTGCCCCTGAGAATACCACACGTTGGCTTTCATCTGTTTCCATCTTTCCTCACGGCCACCCTGCTATGTGTTACTTGTTATTACGTGGTGCATACTTGTTAGTAAGACTTTCATATTTGTTCTCTAGCTCCTCAGAAACTCTTAATATGTTTAACTAGACCCAATTCCCCTGAGAACTATCAATTTTACCAGCCAGAATTTCAGTAATTGAGTTATCACAGGTCACTTCGTTTGTTTACCCCTTTTTTTCTAGGCAGAATTCAATGTACACAGATATGTTTTTAACCAAAATACAGCCTGTTGTGAACAGATGTTAATAACTGGAATACAATGAGTAACAGCTTCTAAAATGACTTGTGCTGCTCAATCTTAACTTTTTCTAATATGAATGTCTTCAAAGCAGATTCATGGCACCTTTGCTCTAGGGGTCTTTCCAGATTGCTGTATGTCCCCCCTCCCCCATGTCACCAACTGGTCTAGAGATCATTTTGTGAACTTGCTTCCATTCACCAAGGCTCTGTGTTCTCCTTTTTGTCTCTCCCCTCCCCATTCCCACCTTATTTCAGACCCTCACACTTTTTACAGAAGGATTATTGCAATTATCCTCCCAAGCTTTCCCAGCCACTCAGACTTCTGTAACCTTCCCCTAAAACCTACCATATTTATAATCCACACCAGTTAACCCATGACTCACTCACACCTGTGCTGGCCCTTCCAGTGGTCACTGATAAAAGGCAAGTTAAAGGCATCCTAAGCAGAGACTCTGAAGTTTCAGACAATAGCCTACACAAAGAATAGTAAAAATAAGACACAGCAGGAAGTCAGATGTCTGGCTTTGGAAATGGTGAGTCAAATGAAAATCAATGCTTTGAAGGAGAGAAGTTCATCTATAGAAGAATAGGCAAGGATAGTTAGGGTGAGTAAATCTCTAGAATGTGGGTGGTTTCAAATTATATGGTGGTCACCTGATTAAACAGTGGATTGGGAACCAGAAGAAAGAGGCTGAAGGAAAAGTAAGAAAGTGCTGCTAAGTGCTGACCAGATAATCACATAGCTCCTGGGATTTATTAACAAGGAAAGTCTGAGTCCAGGCTACAGGACACTGAGACCATCTTCTGAGTACTTCAGAGTCCACTCAAGAATTCTGATGTTGTGTTGACCACTGCAGCACACTGAAGTGAGTAATCTTTTGTGCAAGTCAGCAGAGAGAACAGCAGTGGGGCAAGAGAAATAAAATACAGTGGCAGGAAACCAGACCCTACCAAGTTGGCATATGGAACAGACAATGTTTCAGTGGGAAAACTAATCTAGTTAGGAACGGTCACTATTATGGACAGAAAAATAGGAAAACACATGGATTATTAAAACATATAATGCTACTTCTATATACCTTCAGAAAGAGCAATAAAACTCTGATAACTCTGATAACTCTGATAAAGTCTGAGTGTCAGGTGTAGGAGAGGTGGGTTTGGCTGGCCTCTGTGCCCTTGGATGCTGGTTCTTGCCTTCCTATACAACCATTTCACAATGGTGGCAGTAGCATATTCTTGCATCATGCCCTCACCCCATACTCTACTCGGTCTCAGAACAGTTTCAGATGCAGGGAAGGAGCACAAATAGTGATCACAGGTCAACAGTGCTCTAATAGTATGTACATCAGGATGATGTTGATATATGCTGGATTCTGATTCCTATTTCCCATCTTTGAAACATTGCACTGACAGTGACCCACTTTTCTTTTATTATCCTACTTCCCATGCTCTGATAAGCATATGTAGTTCTAGAATCTTCTATTTGGATGGTCAGCTACTGAGTCTTAAAACATAGATTTTATCACTTGATATTTGTGATCCTCCCATTTTTAAGTTCAATCCAATCATTGAATTACCTGCAGGTCAAGGTATTGCCATTATTTACCTTATTTTTTTTTGGTTTATTTTTTTTTTTGGGGGTGGGGGGCTAGGTAATTTTATGACTACTATAATGAAGCTTGAGACTCAAATCTCTAATCAGATTTTTATTTTAGGCCACATTTTATTTTAAGTATTACTCATAATAAGTAGCAGTACATTTTATATAGTCTTTTTCCATACCCCCTAATTGGTCTCAAAGGACCTTACAAATACCTATAAAGTAAAAGATAAAAGGAAGCATTCATTTTATTTTGCAAATGGAAGAAAGCACTGAACTAAGAGGCTAAACCTTATACTAATAATCCCAGGAACAAATCCATTAGTCAACAAGGCCAGACTGCAGATATTTTCAGTTCCTATACTGCCAACTTCACAAGATTTCAGTGACAATTATTTCAAGAACTTAGTTTTCACTATCTGAAAAGAACAAAGAATGACTCATCATACTTTTAGTGCTCTGTACGAGATACAAAATACAAGCTCCTTTCCTCACTCCTTGTGCTGCCCAGGACCTCTTCACAATAGTAGAAATAAGCCTTGATAGAGGATCTATTGCAGTGGTTAAGATCTTGGGCCATTCAATAGATTAAATTGACTTATATATCCCACAACTTTAAGTTTACAGCTAGTTTCCTATTATTTTAGGAAACCTGGAATTTGAACATTTCACAATTTTTAAATTTTGCAATAAAATTCTATTGGCAATCATACAAAGAACCCAAGAGATGAACACTTAGGCTATTGCTACAACAAAGTACCCTGCTGTCAGAGCTGTGTTGCTGGACAGAGGATTTTTTTCTTCCCTAGGAAGACGACTCAGCATTTCATTTTCTAACCAGCATGAACCGGCATTGCATAACACAAACCTCCCAAAAGCAAGAGCAGTGCAATTCTTGAGCAATGTAGCTATCCTCCCCTTCCTGGGCTGCCATGACACCTGCCATTCACCTGCACAAGTCCCACATCAGGCAGGCATCATTCCCTTTTGGCCTTAATAGTTATAAGGAGTCTCCTTAAAGACTGAATAAAACCTGAAACAATCAGCTGAGAGCCTTTTCTCTGGCCTCATCTTGGAAAAGCCATTCATCACAATTAGCAAGGCCAATGCAGGCCTCTAGAATGTACAGTGAGCTTTTTGGTTAATTTCCAGCTTCTCCAAAGACTCTTGAGGGGTAGGATTCAAGGAGTGTCAAGTAAACAGTAGGCATTTCAGTTCAAAAGCTTCAAGTTGCTATAGATTCCTACAGTTAAATGATAAGTAAGCCTGAAATTATTTATTTGTACCATTGATTATGCCTCACCCTCGAACTCTAGCACATCCCTCAATGTAAGCAATTTGATATATTTAGTTTTATCTGAGAATCAGAGATGGTCTGAGAAATCCTTTATAAAATTTATAGGATGGACCCTCCCTCTCTGGGCTAACTGTTGCTCTCTCTGAAGTCAAGGTGATTATCTGACTTATTGGCAGAAATATGAGGACTGTGACATGTTTTCATTGGTGTGTGCCAAAACATCTACTTGACCAACATGAACTAAACAAATTTACATGTAAGAACAATGTATTGATTGAGAGGTCTCCTAAATTAAAAACAAAAACAGATCAACCCTTATAACTCAAAGTACCCTTTAAGAATAAGTGAAAATCAGTAGAGATTTATGCACCAATGAAGAAGAGAAGGCTAGGAAAAATAAGTGTTCTGTAATTCACCAGCTGGTATAGTATTTCACTGCAGGAATATGAAGGGCAGCATGGCAGTCTGATTGATAGGCTGGGACTGGGACATAAGTGAACTGGAGATACTAAAGGAATGGTGGAAAGTGGCCAAAAATTTTCCTACTCAGTAAGAGCCAACCCTGCACTTGACCATGGAGGTCCTAGAAAATGTGCTAACTGATGGATATATCTGCTCTAGTCTCATTTCTTCCTGCATTGCTTGTGTTGGAGCCTCTCCAAGTGCAAGTTCTCCATAATCATAGCTTTGAGAATCTGTTCGAAGAGAGCTCAACCTGGTCGTAGGAAGGGTGAGGGTGTCTTATTACTCCTGTTAGCAGTTTTATACCAGGAAACAGTTCTTTCTGTCAAATTGCTCTAAATTTTTATAGCAGGGTTCTCATTCTTTAAAATATTAAATATTAGATCTGTAAAAGTGAATATTTACAGTATATAAATGCAAAGTAATAGAGCACCCAACACTGAACTCAAGAACTAGAACATTTCCAATAACCCGGAAAATGTATCCTCTTGTGTCCTCTTTTCCCCAATAGGTTACCATTATCCTGTACTCATCATCACTTTTTCTTTATAGTACATATTTTATATATAGCCAACATTGTTTAGTCTTACAGGCCTTAAACACATCAATGTGTTTAAATTCTAAATCAGTGGAATTACGTTGGCCGTACATTTTTGTGTCTTACTTGCTGCCCCACCATTATGCTTCAGGAGTCATCCTAGAGATGTCTACTGTTAAGTTTTCACTATTACCCAGTATTCCATTGTGTTTTCATATCACAGGTTACATTCTTGCTTCCAATAGGGACATTTGGATTGCCTTCTATATTTTATAATGACAAAAATGGTAGTTGCTACAAATGGTTTTTTGTGTAGTATTTTTTTTACTCAAGTGCAATAGTTCAAGGATAAGCCCAAGAATGGACTTTTCAGGTTATAAGTAAGAACATGTAGATATTCAAAATGTTTATAAAAGGGAGGACAATATCAAAGTTACCCTTCTACCAACAATATCAGTTCTAAATGGTGCATGTCTTTCCTTTAGCTGATACTGTCTGTTTTGTTAATTTTTGCTAATTTGGTGGGCAAAGGCATTGCCCAGTGGTTGCTATGTGAAGTTCTTAGATTGCAAAGCAAGTCTGAGGATTTTGTATGTTTATTGTCAATGTGTTTTTTGTACAGCATGCAGGTTAAACTTTGTCCAATTTTTATTGTATTTTTAATATTTAAGATCTGTAAATACTTTGAAATTTGATTCAAAAAAGGTGCCCAGAGATAGAAAATGCCCATCTTAAAATTTTATTTAAAAACTCGGTTCCAGAAAAAAAAAAAAATCCATCTAAAATCTCAATGGATGACCAATAGCCAAAATAATCTTCACAAAGAAAAACAGAACTGAGGTTCTCATGCTTGTGAATCTCAAAACTGACTACAAAGCTACAGCAATCACAAAAGTATGCTACTGGCCTGAAGATAGATCATAGTGCAGTGGACTAGAAGAGAGCCCAGAAATCCTTCTAAGCATGGTCAGATGATTTTCAACAAGGGCCTTAAGACCATTTAATGGAAAAATGACAGTCTCTTTAAACAAGTGGGTGTTAGGAAACCACATGCAAATGCAAATGAATTAATTTTGATTCTTACCTTTGAGGTTTAGGTCTCTGATCCTTACCTTCTAAGACCTAGACTTTAAAATGGATCAAAAACCTAATTATATACTAAAAACTAGAGGAAATGTCTAATAACATTGAATTTGAGAATGGTTTCTTGGATATGATACCAGAAGTACAGGCAGCAAAAGCAAAAATAGATAAATTAGACACAAAATTAAATCTGTGCAAAGAATACAATCAACAGAGTGAAAAGGCAACATATAGAGTAGGAGAAAATATTTACAAATCATATCAAAATGGATTAATACTCACCATATATTAAGAAATTATAATTCTACAGCAATAAAATTGCCCCCCCCCCAAATAATGTGATTTGAAAAATGGGTAAAAGGTTTGATTAGGAGTGGAGGAAAAAAAGCTCCGATTAAACATTTTTCCAAAGATGATATATAGTTACTAAGCATATGAAAAGATTTTCAACATCACTAATCACTAGGGAAATTCAAATCAAAATCACAATGAGATAAAACCTCCTGCCCCAGCCTCTTCAATAAATGGTGCTGGGAAAACTGGACCAAGACATGCAAAAATGAACCAAGACACCTCCCTCACACCATGTACAAAAACCTACTCAAAATGGATAAAAGTTTTGGAAGACCTGAAACCATAGAATACATAAAGGAAGACTTGGGCAAAACCCTCCATGAATTACAATTCAGAAATTCATTTCTGGACACATTTATAGCTGGCAAAGAAATGAAGGAAAACATTAACAGCTGGGACTACATCAAGCTAAACAGCTCCTATACAGCAGAAAAGACAACAGACAAAACAAAAAGAAACCCAACTGAGTAGGAGAAAATTTTTGCCCTCCAGACAAGTGATAAGGGTTTGATAACAAAGATACACAAAGAACTCACACAACTTAACAAAAGTAAAGCAAAACACCGTGTTGAAAAATGGGGAGAAGAAATAAAAGGACACTTCTCCAAAGAGGAAATGCAAATCAAAACCACAATGAGATACTACCTTACACCAGGAAGGATGGCCCACATTAAAAAAAAAAAAAACAAAACAGGCAACAAGTGTTGGTGAGGACGTGGAGAGAAAGTAACACTCTTACACTGCTGGTGGGAATGTAAACTGGTCCAGTCACTATGGAAAGCTGTGTGGAGGACCCTCAAATTAATGAAAATGGAGCTACCATTTGGCCCAGCAATCGCTCTTCTGGGAATCTACCCAAAGGAAACCTCATATTTATACAAAAGGACACCTGTACTAGGATGTTTACTGCTGCACTATTTATAATTGCAAGGACATGGAAACTACCCAAAGGGCCCAAAACAGATTAATGGATGAAAAAGATGTGGTACATATACACTATGGAATATTACTCATGAATTTAAAATGACAAATTTGATGAATTTGAGATAACATTAATGTACCTAGAAGAAATCATATTAGCAGAAACAAGTCAGAAAGAAAAAGATAGAAACCAAATGGTTTCACTAATATATGGGATATAGGAAAAACAAGCAAAAGGCCAGGAGGAAAAGTCCAAACAAGCTAACAACAAAACTAAGTACACAACAGGGAGGGGGAGATGGGAGGGAATGATCAGGGAGGGGAGGTGGTGGGTCAACCCTGGGAAAACAAAGATGTGAAATATATGTATATATATATATTTATATATATATTATTTTTTTAAAAAAATGCCCATTAGGAAGGCCACCATATATGTAAATAAATATAAATGTACATAGTATATAAATATATAATTATAAACATATACTAATATATAAAACACCCAGAAAATAACAGGTGTTGAGTGTGTGGAGATTAGAAACCTGTGCATTATCAGTGGGAATGTAAAATGTTACATCTGCAGAAAACAGTATGGGATTCCTCAACAGCCTAAAAATAGAACACCATATTAGCCCTCAATTTCTCATATATATAAAAGAATTGAAAGCAAGGTCTCAGAGTTATGTGCATATGTGTGTATTTGTAGATACTTGCATTATTTGCAATAGCCAACAGGTGGACACTGTCTAGTGTCTACTGATGAGTAAATGGAAAAACAGAATATGATTATACACACAATGGGATGTCATTTGGCTTTAAAAAGGAAGTTGATTCTGACATAAGATATATAGATAAATTTTGAGGATATTATATAAATTGTGCACAGTGCTAAGTGGCATAGTAAATGACGAAGACATAATGCTGAGTGAAGGAAGTCAGTCATAAAAGACCAGTATTTTATGATTTTACTTATATAAGGAATAAAACACATGTAATAGGAAGTAGAATGGAGGTGCCAGGGGCTGGAGGAAAAAGGAGATGGAGAGTTACTGCTTAATGGACACATATTTACAGTTGGGGAAGATGAGAAACTTCTGGAGCTGGATGAGAATGATGGTTGCTCAACAGTGTGAAGTACTTAGTGTCACTGACCTTTGCAATTAAAATGGTTAAGATGGCAAATGTTATCTTACATATATTTTAGCACGATAAAAAAAACTGAAAACCTCTTCTCTGCCAGACACTATTCTGGTTCTGGGATATGGCAGTGAATAAAAAAAAAAGTCCTTCCCTATATACATTCTAGTAGAAAGAGTAGGCAAGCTCATGAGTAAATATAGTGTACCAGATGCTCTACTATAGAGAAAAATAGAGCAGGGAGAGTGGCAGGAAGTGCTGAGCTTAGGGTCAGGAAGTTCCCCCACAGAAGGGGTGACATTTCAACAGAGACCTGAAGAAAGAGAATGAACTTTGCAGTTGCCAGCAAGGAGAGACTGTGAAGAGGGAAAACAGAGAGACCCAGAGACAGGAGAATCCTTGGCAAGTTCAAGAATCAGAAAGTCTTAAGTGTTAGAAGAGCAAAGGAAGCCCTGAAGAGAAAACCAGTAGGTGAAGAGCTGAAGGATCATAGCCTGGCTCATGTAGGCTGCAGGCTTGATTTTGAGTGATGAAGGTCACAAGCAAGGGTTTGAATGGAGGGGTGAGAGGACTTGGTCAGGGAGACCAGGAAAGAATAGCACACAGTTTGGAGGTTAATTCAGTAAACTAGGAGAGAGAAAAATTTTGTTCTGGGATAGATTTGGTGGGTGTGGAGAAGTGGTGACTTTTGAGCTACATTATGGAAGTACAGGCAAAAGGATTCCCTGGTGGATTGGACAGGGGCATGGCAGAAAGCAAGGTATCAAAAACAGTGCTGAGATACTTGGATTGAATACCTGCAAGGATGGAGTTATTTGGTGTGACATGGGAAAGGCTGCAGGAAGAGCAGAAGGGGTAGGTGATTAAGGGAACTGAATTTTGAAGTATTACATTTGAGAAACTGAGTGTATGTATGGGAGATTCATAAAAAAGGCTCCAACCGGAAACATACATTTGGGCGTCTTCCTCCTGAGAGAGCTCCCCCACCAAATGTGTATAGATATTGTGGAGAAGAGGAATGAGGTTGACCTCCAGAGGTTAGGGAGACCAGAGGAACCTGGATAGCAGGCTTAGTAAGAACAACCAGGTTGGAGGTTGGTAACAGTTGTCACAAGAAACCAAGTGAGTAAAGTTTCTGAAACGGGAGAATAAGCAAATAGAAGGCTGAATAGAACCAGAACTAAGAATGACCACTGAATTTGGCAGCATATAACTCTGATAAGAGCTTAAGCAGGGTAACAGGGTTTAAGAGAGAAAGAGGCAATATAAACTATTCAGGGAAGTTTTGCTAATATTTAGAGAGACTAATGAAATACACCTGGTCAAGGTATTTTTTAATTGTAGAGCTATTATATTAGAGTTGGCTGATGGGAATGCTCCACCAAGAGTTAGGAGATGATTAGTAGGTGAGAGAAAAAGTTCTGAAGTCCTTGAGGAGACAAACTGGAAGCTCCCTAGCACAGAGCTGAATGTGAACCTCAGGAGCATAGGCAAGCGATATTTTTTTTAAACTTTTTTATTTTAAATTATATATATTTATATATAATATATATATTTCACACCATTGTGATCCATGGGGATCACCCACCACCTCCCCTCCCTGGCCACTTCAGCTGGTCCCCTCCCCCAGTTGTGCACTTTCGTTTGGTTGTCCATATATTAGTGAAACCATTTGTTTTCTGTCTTTTTCCTTCTGACTTGTTTCTGTCAGTATGATTTCTTCTAGGTACATCCATGTTACCAAAAAATCATCAAATTTGTCATTTTTAATCGATGCATAATATTCCATTATGTATATATACCACATCTTTTTCATCCAGCCAGCGATATTTTGGATCTTAATCTTTTGAGTTGGTATTTTCTCCCAACTTATGGGAGAAAATAATGAAAGGTTAATTTTCATTTTAATTAGCCAAATTGACCTATTTTCACTGTGTGCATCACAGACTCAGCTTGGTCCCCTGAGTCCCACACGCTCTTGGGATGGAATTTCATGATGATGGGTGGGGCTCTTGCCCTCCAGACTGGGTCAAAGGCTCAGGGGCAGCTCTTGAGTCTTGCTTTGTGTGCAGTTTTGTCTTCTTTTTTCAAAGGGATTAAAAATTTTACCCAGCATCATTTTCAGTTGGAAGGCTTTTAGGATATTAACACTGTATTGCTAGAGCAGAAGTCATGGCTTATGTTTCCAAAAAAGAAGCTGAAGAAAGAAAAGTTTTTTCTGAAACTAATTTGTGAACAGTCACCTCACTCCAAGAGATCATGGAAAAGACTGGCATCTTTTCCAGAGCTCATCTGCCCTACAGAACTGGGCCATAGACTTGTCTTTGGAAGGATGCCTGACCCTGTGGCTTCCCCACCATGGAGCTGCGTGGGTGACAGGCAGGTTGAAAAACCACCTGGCCACAGAGACCCTTCTTCCTGAAGGTCATGTCTCTGGGGTTTAAATTCATTCTCTTAGGCACTGAGGAACTCACAGCCTATCATGTCTACAGAAACCAAAATTTTTACCTCTTTTATCTAAAGCTTAAATGTGTAAATAGCTGAATTTTAAAAACCAATCTGTACGTTGCCATGCTTTGCAATTATGGGTAGGTATGTCTAGATTGACTTCTTGTGTCTCATGCTTCAGGTTGGCTTATTTTCCCTTTTTCTATTTTGATGGATTTTTTTCTACACATTTAACATGTAGATTTTTATATATTTTTAACAAGCAGCTAGTGTGGAAAGTTAAGCTTTTTTCTTAAAAGCTTAATATTTCTTACTTTCTCTTGAATAAAGAAAAAAAATAGAATATCTAACCTCGCTTGGAAATTTCCAATTATCTTACATGTTAATTGTAACTTAGTACTGTAGTTTTACCTCATTTTAATCCCTCATCAATTTTTTCCTGCAGCCAGAAATTACTACTAGTTTCTTTGTTTATCACACTTTCTTTCATCTTATCCTTCTGTGCTGCATTTTTATCAAATTCTTCAGACTTTCTTTGAATTTATGAATTTCCTCAGTCATGTGTAATCTACTTTTCAATATGTAATACTGAGTTTGAGGTTTCAATTATTACATTTTTAAAACAGGTTTCACTTGGTGCTTTTCTAAGCTTATTTTGTAAAAATATGTTGTATTACGTAAGATCAAGATGACTGTTCATGGGTGACATGGTGGGGGGAGAACCACAGGGAATACAATGATGTAAAAAAAATATATATATATATAAATTTTTTAAAGTGTGCTATTACATTCTACTGCTGCTATAACAAATGATCAGAAATAGAGCTTAAAGCAACAGTTCTCACAACGATTGTTTAGTTCAAAGTCTGACAATGACAAAAACCACATGTCTGTAGGGTTGGGTTCCTTCCTGAAAACTCTGGAAAAGAATCCATTTCCTTGTTCATTCAAGTTGTTGGCAGAGCTTAGTTCCTGGTGTTTGCAGGACTGAAGTTCCCAGTTCCCTGATGACTGGTCTCTTGGGCCCTGTTCCAGCTTCTAGAAGCCACCCCCATTCCTCGGGTGTGTCCCTGTTTCTCCATCTTCAAAGTCAAATCCCTTTCATACTTCCAATCTCTCTTGACTTTTCAACTCAATCTTCATGTCCCTCTTCTTCTCCAATTGAGGATCCTTGTGACATCACTGCACCCACATTCACGATATGGATAATCCAGGATGTTCTTCGTCTTAAAGTTCTTAACACTAACAACATCTGTAAAGCCTCTTTTGCCAAGATGCACCATTCAAAGATTCCAAAGTTCAAGACACAGCCTGTTGTTACTCTGCCTGCCACATCTGTTCTTGTCATATGGAGGATATTTTATCTTATATCTCTTTGCTATTTTAAACCAGTTATGTTGAGGTGGCTCTTTCAATTGCTCACTTACCTGCAGCTCATGGAAAAGAGCTGCTCCCATCTGGTGCTTTTTTCCTTGCAGTGAACTCATCATCATGGAACTCATCTGCTGTGGGGGAGAGTTCTGTGCCGTAGGAGTCTCTCAGGACAAGTTTTGTATTTGATTTTTACCAAGGCTCTGTAGTTCTGAACCTTTTTACTTTTGTGATTTTGGGGTTTCTGCGCTGAAAACTTCAGTTTTGCTTCAATTTTGCATATAGAGCAGCTTGGAGTCTAATCTTTTGTGGGTGGCTCCTTTTTAAAACTATCACGGAGGGTAGGTGATGTACTTCTATGCCATATCTCTGAAGTGTTTGTTAGCACTTTCTGGTTCCCTATGTTTATTACTGCCTGAGCCCCACCTAATTACTGAGCTTTACTTCATAGTCAGTGGGTAGAGATGGTCAATGGGAACAGGGAAATGTCAGAGGTGGGGTGCAGAGATGGCTGACTTCATGGGCCTGTCTCTGTGGCATTACCCAAGGCCTTCTGCTGGGGTGCTTATACCATCTAATGCTTTGCTATTCCTCTCTTTTTTTTTAATGCTTTTTGGCATAATGGGCCCAGCAAATTATGCAGATGATCCTACTTGCTGATGAAGAATGAAGATGAATGAAGTTCCTGGGAAGGAATCAATCAAGAAATGTGAACCTATCCCTCTAATTCATACACACTGTTGTAAACTAACAGCACCTCAATACAAATTAATGCAATAAAGTGAATGAATTGCAGGACAAAGTCTGGGTCACTATAAGAAATTATGACATTTGAAGAATATGACTCTGTAGAGGAGGCAAAATGAGGGATGAAGAATAGAAGGGGGGTGAGGAGCGCAAAAAGGGTGAGTGATTTGTGATGTCCTCCATTGAGAAAAGACCCAAAAGCATTGACATGATCAAGTTATCAAAAAAAAATCCTATGTCAAATGAACTCTTTACAGATTACTTATTGAAAAAAGTTATCAAATAATGACATATTTAGGAGTCAGTTAGAAATTTAAACTCCAAATGGATAGTTGATGCTATAGGTATGACCATGGCATTGTGGTTATTTTAAAAAGAGTCCTTATCTTTTATAAATACATACTGAAATATTTATTCATAAAATGATATCTGTTGGATTTATATTTTAAACTGAAATTTATTTATTTTATAGCCATTATATATATCACATCTTGACCCAGCAATTGCTCTTCTGGGAATCTACCCAAAGGAGACCAAAATACTTATACAAAGGGACACCTGTACTTGGATGTTTATTGCAGCACTGTTTATAATTGTGAGGACATGGAAGCAACCCAAATGTCCCAAACAGAAGAATGGATGAAAAAGATGTGGAATATATACACAATGGAATATTTATCAATTAAAAATGGCAATTTTAAAGCATTTGAGATACATGGATGGACCTAGCAGGGATCATATTAGAAGAAACAAGTTAAAAAGAAAAAGACAGAAAACTAAAGCACACAGCTGGGGCGGGGGTGGGGTGGGAGGGGAGGAACACGGAGGATCACAATGATGGTCCACGGATGAGAAGGTGATGGAAGAACCCCAGCGAATGCGAAGATGTTGGATTCATTTTTTAAAAATAGAGGAGCAAGAAAGGGTAAGGACATAGATGAACCAATTAGCCATAAAATGATGAATTGACAAATGGGTAAATGGAGAGATTCACTGGACAAGCCTATTTGATCCAGTTCATAATCAGATTAAATTAAAAAGATTTCCCCTATACCAAATACCTGTTTTGGGCCATAGGCATCAGGAAGGTTGAAACTTCCATTTACATTATTTGTGCGTAACTGTTAAGGGAGCTCAGGTGCTGAGAGTTATGGCATGATCAAAAGACGGCTGGGAAACCTTTTCCATGAAGACTGAGCATGTGGGGCATCTCCCACACACAGGGGAGGACACCATGTAGGACCCTAAAACACCATCCATAACTGGACTCACTAAATGTACCTCCACTAGGTACTTTTTGCAGAGTCAAAGAAGCTGACTTTCAAAACCTAGGTATATAGTCCCAAATAATATACGATGATAACCTACACTTTCTGGAATGATTATTTAACTGTAGGACCTCCAAAAAAACTTTTTCCAATAGAGAAAATCAAGATAAAAGATTCCATGCATTCATAACCTTAGTTCTATTAACATATGGACATGTGTTCGACAAAACACATGAAAGTGATGATGGCTGTGCTTAAAGTATGATTGGTTTTTACACTTTATTCTCATATCATTTGAGGAGGGGGGAGTAAAATCAGGCTTTTAAAAGTCATCAATGAAGTCTTCCCCTCACCCCCCAAAAAAAACAAAATCAACACTCACACAATCTATTTAAGTGTCCAGCACTCTGTGGAGCGGGCTGTTTTTAACATTTATTCTACACAAACTGCCAGTTGTGTGATTGTACAGTCCATCAATAATATGTAAAACCTCCTTGAGATCCATCCCCTTCTTAAGACTGACATTTCCAACCCAATCTGAAGCCTCAGTTTTCCTTAATACCAGATAAAGATACAATCTCCCAGAATAAAACATCTAGACAAAAAAAAAAAAATACAATCCAAGTGTTCTACCTCAGGTCACACATGGAAATCACCTGGAGAGCTGGTCCTCCCCCCTAAAGGTGCTGGTTTGGTCTTAGTAGCGCATCTGGCTTGGTAAATGCCCTCCTGGTAATTCTAAGGTCAGCCAGAGTTAAGCACAACTGTCCTTGTCTTCCAGGAGCATTAAGGGTCAACCTGAGCATGGATCTCTGAGTCACTGCCACCCCCACTGCTGCATCTCTGACTACCACCTGCTGTAGAATCACCCAGAGACTGTTAATAGCTTGCATCTGTGAGCCTGAGAATGTGCATTTCTAACCAGTTTCCAAGGGCTGTAGCTTCTCTGTTCCCAGAACCACACTTGGAGAAGGGAGTTAGCAAGATAAATTTTACATAAGGTTTTACAAAGGAGGTAGAACAGAGGGTTTCTTTTGAATACTAAACAATCATCCTAAGAATTAAAATTCTCATTAAAGTTTCTATTTTCCTTTAAAATTCTCCCAGCATACTAACATTCTTCTTTTGAAATTCTTCTCTTAAGCATTTCTGCTCCTCACTCTTGAATAGAACCAAAATCTTCCTTCAAGCCTAGTTCCCAGCTCCCATATTTTTCCCTCTGTGCCTCTTTAGACTTTCTCTGATGGCACTTATCCAGCCTGGCCCTGCAGGCAGCACCCTGTGCAGGGAGCAGGATTAATGAGATTCATCATTTATGTTGTTGTACATAGCAACTCTTCTTTTACCAGCACTCATGTGTTTGATCCCATCAGCAAGGTAACCAAATGCAAAGACTCACACCTGCTTCAATGTGAATCTCAATGACAATCTGAAAATGTAAGCAGCCTGCTTGTATTTACATTACGAAACCAAACCTATTAGTCAAAGAGCTGTTTACCTAATAAAAAACTCAGTCCAAGCTGCCTAACTAGATATTAGAACATAAGCAGTCCTATTTCCCTAGAGCAGACTGAGTTCTAGTAACCTCCACGTGGATCTGGATAGGGACTGTGAATTGAAGTAGAAGGTGGGCACCAGCGTCTGTGCCCTGATACTGCTGATGGTCTTACCACCTGCCCAAAGATCCTCACCAAAGCCTGGCCTGGAACTAGAAGCTCAAATTGTTGCATTGTTAGAGCTTGCCTGCAGGAAATGGGCTGAGTGATGGCCTGAGAGAGGCTTCATCTGGCACACTCAGGACCTAATTCTACCAAAAGTTAGATACCAGTGGACCTCCTAAGGATCCTAAGGAAAGGGGAAAAATGAGGCTGGGTTAGCAGGTAGGAAATAAAGCTGCTTCCTTTTCCTGCAAGAAGACCCAGACCTGAAAAGCTGCCACCACCACAGCCCCTGCCACGACTTTTGTGTACTGGCCTCATGCCACAGTACTAAGGGCTTTTTATATATCCTCTATGCATTAACTCTTAAATTGCTTCTTAGAATCCTTGCAAATAATCCTGTGAAGGTCAGTCATATTAAGCCAAAACTAGTAAAATTTATATTTAAAAGATAACATTTCAGAAAAACCTTTGTTTTTCTTGGTATAGTCCCAAGTCAAAAAAAAAAAGTTGCTCATATTGATGTTTTCGTTTTTAACTTCTTTCCTCTTTGAACACCTTGTCATGTAAACTTGGGGACTATAGTTGAGGGAGGTGAGCACAGAGAGGTCCACTCAATTACCCAAAAATAAGAACAAGAACAAGACACTTAAGATGGAGAGAAGTGAGGGAGAAATGAGGGATTAACGCTTTGAAGGCTTCTCCCATGAGCCTGTGCTCACCAGCTAAATGACTCATATCATCTAATCCTTGTATTAGCCTGACTACATTAAGATTGTTTTTCCATCTCAATAGGTGAAAAAGATGAGGCTCTAAAAGGTTCAGCAAGTTGCCTATAGCCCTCCATATTTAAATTCCATATCCTAAGCCCTTAAACCAGAATTTTAGCCCCCAGGCTACCAAAATACCAAAAAGTAGGCACTAGAATAAAGACCCAAACCTCTTTCCGGGGATTCTCAGAGGTTTGTTTTATGTGAGTTCTGCTCTGGATTTCAAAATTCCTGGGCAACTTATCTTACTTTATTCCAGGTAGCTATTACTGAATTATTAAGGAATACATTTCTTCTTTGGTCTAAACTGGTACGAGGCTTTCCTTTACTTCAAACATTAAGATTAGAAGGGTAGATTTCTCTTCGGAATCCATCAGCAGCCTTTCATAAAGTGGGGAGTCATCTGGGTGTTCAGTACACATCCAGAGCCCTTGGTCCCCTCCGGGGAGTGGGAATCAGAATGTGTAGACATGGAACCTGGGAACTGGCATTTAACCAGCTCCTTTGACACAGTAATCTCTGATAGCTTTTGTGACACCGAAACCAGGACTCAGGAGCCTGGTATCCTGCAGAGAGAATATTCAACTATCATAACAATTTTAGTAGGTGGTAGTTTTGAAAACACCCAAAAGCCTGTTTTTGTTTTTCCCGTAAACATTGCTCTCCACTTTTGTATTCCATTCATTTCCTGAGCACACTTTCTTTAGGAGTAGCTCAATACCATATACTAGTGCAACACACTCTTAACAGGTTGAATTGGAGCCATGAGTTCATGGGTAAGGGCATTAGCATCAAAACAAAGATATCACTGAATTTAGCAATCTGACAGAGACACAACCATCAGTGGGTAAAAATAGTCTGAGTCTGTCTAAATGAGGTGTCAGTCTGAGCCTGGAGATGGCTTCTTTCTGTCGAAGCAACCCTACCCCAGGAGAGAGCCAGAGCATCCTGGGCCTGCATCTGGAGACAGTACTCTAGTACTCTGAAACGGCACTTAGCTTAGTTATGTGTGCGGCAGCTTGGATTGAATAAAAACCCTCTTTCATTCTCTCTCCATTATCGTTGGTTTCAATTAGCTAATGGGAGGTGGGAAGCGATTAGCTTGCCACTAAACTGCAGGGATATGCCTTTGTTAAAGGCTTACATAGTATATTGGGGGAAGAAGCAGAATATGAGATAAGGTCTTTTAAAGTAAAGATTTAACACCAGAGTGGAAAACAGAATCTTCCAGGGGGAAGGACTTTTAGAGGTAACCTTGTCTTCTTTTTTCAGTTTGAGATTCCTAGGAGAGCCTGATAGCTGTCTTCAAACCTTCACTTAGTCCAGGACAAGTAGCTCAGTTCTATCAACTATTCTTCATAAAAATGAGTTTTGGTGCCCTTCTCCCCCAGCTACCCCATAAACCTTTCTCTGGGCACAATAACATATCCAAACACCTCTCAGAGTGTGAATCTCAGAATAGGCCATGTAATTCCCCAGGATCCCAGAAGTACAGAGTACACAACATGACTTACCGCTACCTGGCAACATGGGCACTTTAACCCAGACAGAAAGTCATCAGCTGTCTGCTGCTGCTGGCTTGCCTGGACACTAAAACTAAGGCTCTGCCCGCAAGCATAGACGCAATCTACACAGACATTTGAAATGAGCATTTAAGTTTAAACAAGTGCTGTCTGTTAAATTTCCCCTTCCTAGTGCAGGCTGGTTGTATCTGACTTGTCTATATCTTTTTAAATTCCTTTTGGCATTGTGAACTTGAAGTTTAAAACAAACAAACAAACAAACAAACAAACAAACAAATCCCAATTGGGCCATCCACTGTTTGAGCCATTAATTCAGATTGGTTTCATACATATTAAAAAGAAGTCTCCAGTTTCCCCAAGGCATTCTTATACCCTTATTATTGCAGTCTCTGCAGTTGCAAGGTTATACAGGAAAACAAAAAATTATCCTTACATGAAATTATTCACTAGTGAACCAAATTTAATACAATATAAAGTATTTCCTACTCAGTTATTATCCTCATTTAACAATAGTGTTTATTTCTGTCCTTGACACAGCATCCTTGTCCATGTTTTTGCCAAGTGCAAATACATGACAGTTAAGTGAATGGTAACTGTTATCAACAACTGCCCCCTTACACACCCTCAAGCCTCAGTAATCCATGGCAAGGATGTTGGAGAACAGATTAAGTGACACAAAAATTACTGACCAATAAGGTTTAGAAAAGTTATTAATTTAACAGATAGTTAATAAGGACAATGACTCCGAAGAGAATGGTCTAAATAAAATGGTCTAAATTTAAAAATTTAGGGAAAACTGATTAAGAACTTGTAAAAGTAATTCTTTTTAGAATCATGTTGTATAAGTCAAACACAAAGTAAAGGGTGATAATAGAGAGCTTCTGACAAATTTTGGCATAAAAATGACACTCCCAAAACACCTCATTTAAAAAATTTAACAAGTAATTTACATACAATTAAATTAATTCATTTTAAGTTGTTAATAGCCATGAATTTTGAATAAATTTATACAACAATGATACAATCACCAATGAACTATACCACAATCAAGATTAGAACACTTGCATTACCCCCAAAGTTAATTGATTCACTTTTTATTCTAAGGCTACATGATTGCGTTTATAAACTAAATTTTGAAGACTTATTTTCATAATTTACAACTTTCAGAAAAGTTCCCAAATATTTTTTCTACTTTTAATTTTGACATTTACAAAAGGATAGACTTTAAGAACAGTTTTAAGTTTATAGTGTCAAGTTTCCCACATTTGCTATCTCTCCATTAACATCTTGTACTGGTGACCCACTAGTTACAACTGGTGAACTTGTACTGATACATAATGATTAACTAAGGTTTATACTTTACAATAGCGAGCCCTAATTTTAAGAATTTTCAGAGGGGGGACAGTTTTACAAATGCATTATGTCACAAGTCCATAATTGCAATAATACACAAAATAGTTTCGCTTTCTTAAAACTCCCATCTTTTATCAATTACCTTCACTCTCAACTCCTAATCACTAATCTGTTTTTTTTAATTGTATTTATACTTTTGTCTTTTCCAAAATATCATATAGGTGGCCTTTTGAGACTGTCATCTTTAACTCCACTGTACAAATTTAGGTTTTTCATATTCTTCAAAGACATCTTAGTTCCCTTTTTTGGCAATTATGAATAAGCTGCTAGAAACATCCTAGAAGATGGTTATGTGGACATAAAGTTTCCAGCTTGTGAATAAGTGTAAAAGAGTGCCCTTTGTTACCTTCCAGTTGTTGAAAACCATGGAACTCTGCTCAGTCAATACACTGCCTCCTAACCTGGAGATGAACCCATAAAACCAGGGCCCCACTGCTCTTGGCTCCAAGTGTGGTTCAAGTCAGTTGCCATCCTTCCCCAATTGACTGATCCACATTAAATGTTACTCTCTTAAAATCAGTTATTTGCTCTTTCAAAATTTGTATAGGATTAATTAGTGGAAGCCAGACAAAGACTCTTCAGGATCGGTAATATAATCACTGGATTATGTTTGGTTTTACAAGAAACTGCCAAAATGGCTATACTGCTTTGCATTTTCACCAGCCATGAGAGTTCCTATTCTTCCACATCCTTGTCAGCACTTGCTGTGTTTTGCTTTTAGCAATTCTAATAAGTGTGTGATGGTATTTAATTAAATTTCATTCATTAATTAAAATTCCCTGGTCATGTATGCTGTTGAATATATTTTCATGTATTTGCTTTTCACATATTTTCTTTGATGAAGTGCTTGACTGCTTTTAAATTGTATTTTTTTTCAATTTGCTTTTTATTGTGGTAAAATATGCATAAAATGGTTAAGATGATAAATACTGTTACTGTACAGTTCAATGATTTTAATGTTTGTTCTATTGTGAAGACACCACCATACATCTCTATAGCTCTTTCATCTCATAAAACTAAAACTTTCATTAAACAAGTCCCCATTCCTAGTCCCTGGCAACCATGTTCTACTTCTCTCTCCATGATGCTGGCTACTCTAAGTATCTATATACAAGACTCATAAATTATACCTCTTGTGCATAAGAAATGCTTTATTTAATTTAGTACAATGTTTTTAAGGTTCATTCATTTTATAACATGCCAGAATTTCCTTTTTCAAAAGCTGAATAATATTCTAGTCTATAGATTTACCACAGTTTGTTTATCCTTTCATCTGTCCAGGGACAGCTGGGTTGGTTTTTATACCTTGGCAATTATAGTAAAAAATGCTATAAACATGGTGTAAAAGTACCTCTTTGAGACCCTGGTGTTAACTTTGTTTGTATATACCTAGAAGTAGAATTGCTAAGACCATGTAGTAATTGTATTTTAAAGTTACTATAATACCATTTTCCACAGCAACTGTATCATTTTAAATTCTTTATATTAAGATTAACAGTAAAAGCTCCAAGAGTTCCATTTCTTCACATTCTGAACATTTGTTATTGATAGTGGTCAAACAAGTGTGTATAAGCTGGTTCTATTCTTTCTGTAATGATGGTCTATTCTTTTCACATTTGAGATAGCAGTTCTATATCATATGTTTTGTGAATCAGATGTTTTTTTCCCCAATATAAGGCTTGCCTTTTAATCATTTTTAAAATGGTGTCTTCAAACTAAAAAGACACTTCTCCAAAGAGGAAATACAAATGGCCAACAGACACATAAAATTGCTCAATGTCATTAGCAATCAGGGAAATACAAATCAAAACCACAACGAGATATCACTTTACACCAGTAAGAATGGGGGGAATGGAGGGGAGGGGGGGTAACCCTGGGGATTACAATGTTGTGAAATTTATATGTAAATAAATTAAAAAAATAAACAGTACTTCTGAGGAGAAAAAAAAAAAGAATGGCCCACACCCAAAATACGGGCAACAACAAGTACTGGTGAGGATGTGAAGAGAAGGGAACACTTTTACACTGCTGGTATGGAAACTGGTCCAACCTCTATGGAAAGCTGTGTGGAGGGCCCTCAATGAAAATGGAACTACCATATGACCCAGAAATTGCTCTCTTGGGAATCTACCCAAAGGAGACCTCAATGCTTATACAAAGGGACACCTGTGCTTGGATGTTTATTGCAGTACTATTTATAATTGGAAGCAACCGAAATGTCCCAAAACAGATGACTGGATGAAAAAGATGTGGTATATATACACAATGGAATATTACTCATCAATTAAAAATGACAATTGGATGACTTTCTGATAACATGGATGGACTTAGGAGAAAACATATTAGCAGAAAGAAGTCGAAAAGAAAAAGACATGAATCAAATGGTTTCATTTTTATATGGGACATGGGAAAGATAAACAAAAAGCCATGAAGAAAAGAGAAAACAAGCCACAACCAAATTATAGTACACATCTTGGCGTTGGGGGTGGGGGGAAGAGCATGGGACAGGGTGGGAATGGTTAGGGAGGGGGGGTGAACCCAGAGATCACAAAGATGTGAAATTTATATATAAATTATTTAATATTAAAAATACAAAAATAAATCAAATAATGTCTTAAGAAGTTTGAAACTATGACATTTAAAAATGAATTATGTAAAATATTATCATGGGGTAGCAAAGATTGTTACTTGTACATCTTAGTTATTGATAAAAGTATTGAACAGTAGATATTGTCCTCTTAGTTGACAAGGATCAACTAAAATAAGTTGGCAAAGGTTTTCACAGCTAATTTGGCATTGTTTCTATAAACAAACCATTCCTCTTTCTAATTATGATTTTATTAAGTACTCACGCACTGTTTAATAAATCACTTATGAGTTTCACTATGAGTTAATGCTATGCCTATTTGGTAGTGAATCTTTCCCTACCACTTGGAGAACTGCAAACAATCCTCTAATATCTTTTCTTTGCTTCTATTTTTTGCAAAATTGAGGTAACATTGGTTTATGACACTGATTCAAAGGTATAGGTTTGTAACTCTTCAGACAAGTACTATTCTTACCCCTAAGGCACCCATTGTTCAGTGAGTACCCTTTCCACCTACTCCTCATCTTCCCTCTCTGGTAGCCTCTGTTATACAGTCATATTCCTAGGGTTTGTTTGTTTTGGTTTCTCCACATTTCACATATGAATGAAACCATCTCCTCCAGCACCAGACATGTTGTCCCAAATATCAAGAGTTCATATTTTATAGGGCATTTAGGTTGATTCCAGAATTTGGCTATGATGAACAGTGTTGCAATGAATACATGAGTGACTATATACCCGTTGAATTAGTGTTGTTTTCATGCTTCAAAATGTAATTTCTGAATCACATAGTAGATCTAATTTTGATAGATTGAGAAATTTCCATTCTGTTTTTCATAGACTCTGGACTGGTACATACATTCCAAACAACAATGTGCAAGAGTTCCTTTTCCTTCATAGCCTCACCAACACTTGTTATTTCTGTCTTTTTGATATGGGACATTCTCACAGATGTGAGATGAGATGGTATTTCAGTGTGGTTTTGATTTGCATTTGCCTGAAGGTAAGTGATGATGGGCATTTTCCACGTGCCTGTTGGCACATGTCTTTTTTTGAGAAGTGTCTATTTAGTTTTTCTGAAAGTGCTTTTGATTCTTTTTTAATTGTATATGTTTTTTGTAGATCTTGGATATTAGCCCTTATTGAATGTACGATGTGCAATTTTTATTTCATTCACTCGGGTCTATTCATTTTAATGATAGTTTCTTTTGCTGTGCAGAAGTTTCCAGTATATTTATTTTTGCTTTTGTGTACCTTGTTGTTGGAATTGAGTCTCCAAAGACATGGAAGCTAATTTCATGGAATGTTTTGCTATATCTTCTTCTGAGTTTTATTATTTCAGTTCTTATATTCAAGTCCTAATCCATTTTGAGTTTATTTTTTGTATAATATGTGATACAGTGGTCCAGTTTCTCTAGCACCATTTGTCGAAGAGACTTTCCTTCCTCCAGTGTACACTCTTGGGTCCTCTATTATAGATTATCCACAAATACATGTTTATTTTTGGGGTCTCAAGTATACTCCATTGTTCTGTGTGTCTTATTTTATTCTAGTACCATACTGTTTTGATTATCATGGGTTGGATTCTGGGAATGTGATACTTTTTTTTTTTTTTAAAGGATTGCCTTTAAATTAAAACAACACAAAACACCATTACCATGGACAAAATAGTAAAGGTCATTCAATTTTCCCATGTCTGTGAACCCAAATAACCACAAGGGAGAGAATAAACTAGGTGTCTAGTGAATTTGATAGTATTGCTATAATGCATGAGGTGCTTTTCTCTGGTTTTGGAAACTGGAGAAGTTCACAGGCTCATGTAAGCAGGGCTTAGAGGTCCTGCATGTAGGAAGTGGTAAGATCTTAAAGGGAACAATTCTACTGTCTGTCACCAGTTAGCATCCTGTTGTCTTCCCCAACTGTGGCGGCATCATTATTTGTTATGTTCACACTCAGAACAATGAAAAAATATTTTCTGTCTGGCATCCTTTACAAGACTTAGCTCATTCTGGAGGTTATTCTTACCCTTATTTGGCATTCACTAGTGACTGTGTGCCTTCTTTATCTGTCTATGCTTTCAGAAACTTCCAAACCCAAAGAATACCATGGGTGGCTGTAGTGATGTCCTTAGTGCCCTTAATCATTTTGCTTAAAAAGAATTCCCCCATATGTTCTGTTCCAGTCAAAATAACAGGTATCCACTATTTTTAGTTTTTTTGTTTATCCTTCAGATATTTGTACGACTTAAGCATTAATTTTGAAATATATATTTTTGTTTCTATTAAAATGGAAATAGGAATACACTTTGCTTTTTTCACTGAATACTCCTTAGTACTTTTTCCTTTGCTTATGCACCCACTATTTACATTCATTCAGAGTTTTGAAATGAAGTTTTTCTAGGAAACTATGCAAAGTATTAGCTTTCAAATCTTTTTGATGAAAGATAAGAGGTGAAAATTTAAAGTGAAAAAGAGGGTAAGTATATCTAAAAAGTTTCAAAATATTTGCATAACTTAAATTTCTTCAGATTATGCAATTCCATATTATACCAAGTAATATACTAAGTAATATACTACATATAAGCTAATATCAACCTTGATAATGAAATGATGTTTCTGGGACAGTGACACCTTTAGTTTGCCTGTATGTCCATAAAACAGAACAGCAGGGATCTCTATAGCAAACAGTGTACAAGACAAAAAGAAGGGCCAGAATGTCTGTGGAATAAGTGATCGGAGGTGACTGTGCCATCAGATCCTATTCATTAATATGGGCTGAACCTAGTCACTCTTTTCTAAAGAGGAGGGCATTAGGCTTCACTTTTGGAGAAACAGAATTTAGGGTATATTTTAAAATCAGCAAGTATCCTGTGCTACTCTCTATTAATTAGTCTTTTACTACTTATTTCCCTTAGATCTGAAAGTAAAAAAAATTAATATCTTCAGTTAATTTTTCTTGAGTAAATATCTTCAGTTCATTAGGTTAAACAGAATACACTCATGATGAGTCCTCTATGTATGGTCTGTCAGTGACATTTAGGTACTGCCCCAAATGGTAAAGTTATTTAGTGACTAATCAATGTTTCAGTCAGAAAGACAGAAAACATTAAACTTAAGATAACAAGCTTTATCTATACAGATAGTACTTTTATAGCACATGATCAGCAGTTGGTATTTCTTTTATAGCTTTATAATCAATCAACTGTTGTTAATAGCAGCTATGCTGAATAGCTTGCATTGAGGGTAAAAAGAGCCCCTGACAGAAGTTAAGTATTAGAATGCCCTATCAATCAACAATGACCCAAAACCTGGGGAGCCAAACCACATGAGCATTCATACATGTGGGTGTTGACAGGATGCACTTCTAGAAGCAGAATTGATCGACTAACGGGCATTTAAAACTTTAATAAACATTGTCAAGTTGTCCTCCCAAATTGTACCAATTTATTCTCCCACTAGAGTCGAGAGGAATGCCAATGCCAAATTTTGCTTGCTTTCACTTACCCTGGGTACAAAAATCATTTGATCTTTACAGCGTAAGAATCCTAACTGCTCTTTCATGTTGGCAGACAGGAGTGGGGTTAATTATCTGTACACTTTTAAGTGTCAAGTTCATTCAGCATTTGTGAATTCAACATTTTCAGTATTCAGCATTTTACTGATTCAGCATTCAACATTTTACTAAATGTTAAGATGGACTAAGGTCAGAAAGGTGGGAGATGAGTTAAAAGAAATGAGGAAGTGGTATCAGCTGGTATAGGTTGTGAGCACCTGTTCTGTATATCTAGCTGAACAGCATTTCACACAAAGCCAATACCCCACTGATGAATAATTTAGGTAGTTTCTAATCTTTAGCTAATTATAAGTAATGCTGCAATTATACCTGGTTGACAGTCATGACCTATGCTTACTTGTAAATCTCTAAAGTAAATTCCTTGAAGTATTAAGTCAAAGTGAATGTGCCTTTATGCTTTTGATATGTTCTACTATACTAATTACCCTACATAAGATCTAGTTTACATCCCACTAGTGATACATTTAAGCACTTGTTTCCTCACAGCTTTCCCAACACAGCATATTATCAAATCTTTGTCAATCTTACAGATAAAAACATTTTTACAATGAATGAGATAGAGGATAACCCCCCCCCACACACACATTTCCTATGATTTACCCATCATATACTTTGTACATCTGTCTATGGAGTTGGTTCATTTTATACTGATTTGTAAGAGCTTACTAGAGGCCTTAGCTTTTTGTATATTATGAGCTGCAAATATTTTTCCCAATTTGTCTAATTTTCACTTATTATTTTTTGACATTTTTGCTAACAAGTAGTCTACTAAACTACATTTAAAATAATATTTCTATACTTTCACCATGAGAAAGGTAATTAAGGGACTGCCCCATAGTTTTGTCTAGTACTCATAGAACTTGAGGTTTTATACCAGAATTCATTTGGAATTTATCTTCGCTTGTAGTTGGAGATAGGAGTCAAATTTCTTTTTGCTAGATGACTTCCCAATCGTCCCAGTATTACTTTGTAAATAGTGCATCTTTTCTTCTTGTGAGGTTCACTTTTATCATGTATTAAGGTTCATTATGTGTTTAAGTCTGCTTCTGAATGTTCTATGTTTGATTGGTCTTCAATGTGCTAATACCACACTACTTTAACTACTGAGACTTCCTAGCATATGATAATCCCTAGAACAGCTGCTTCCCCTATTGCTCTCCTTTCCAGGATTTCCTTGTCTACTTCCCCAAACAAAGCTTGTTGGTTTTTATTGGGATGACGTTAAATTTATAAATGAACATAGGGAGGATTGGCATTTCTATGTTGTTGCATCTTAGGAGAGTTTTAAAATTTTCAAAGAGGTCCTGTCAGTTTATTATGCTTACTACTAGGGATTTAAAATGGCTTTGGTTGTATTTGTAAATGGACTCTTTTCTTCTACATCACTACTATATGGTTATTATTTCCATTATTAGTCTATTAGGTTAAATTCAAGTGCCCCTTTGATATAAAATCTCCACCAAAACATGTACTTTCCCTATCACAAATATCAGGACAACACCACTTTCTCTTGTACTCCTTTAACCTTCACTCATTCAACTGTTTGCTATTGGTCATAGTTATTTCTTTCATCTCTTTAGCAATGAGTTTATCCTAAAGGTGGTCAGAGATTTATCAATGAAAGTTTGGCTTGCCAGGATGCCTAACTGTGGTCAGCACACTGAAATACCCTATTGTGTTAGTGTTCCTTCTGGAGTTTGCTGACATCTGTACTAAGTAGGGTTCATCCTTAGCCTCCCCCTGATGGGGAGCCATGGCCCAGCTCCATGTAGCTTACACTGTATTTTTGCTTCTGTCCCAACCAAATGCTGAACCTCTCATACCACCAGGCTCACCAACTGTGATGTACTGCATCTCTTTCATTTAGATTACATACATTTGTTCTTCTCTTTGGAATTAAATATATTTGAAAATGTGTTTAATGCAAGTGCATGTGGTGACTTGGTAGAAAGGGGCTCTGAGAGTGAAATATATTGGGAGAAACTCCATGTTTATGTGCATGCTAAGGTCCCTACTTTCAGTGCATACTTGAAAGACAAGTTTTACAGTAAAAACCATACATTTCATAATTCATTTCAGCCGTAGAAGTCTAACATCCTGCACTTCTTGAATTCTGTAGAATACTCAATTTGAGGGCTGCACCTGGTGTTTACTCTGTTTAGCCCTTCAGGATAGTAAACACCCTGGTCTGTCTGTAATATTCTGCTGGGGATATCAAAAAGCTACCTAGACTGAAGTGTTAAGTCCACTATTAAAACTATTAAACTGTGAGCTGGGATAGAGTATTTAAATAGTCCCTGTTTACCCTGAGGATAACTACATGACTTGTAGGGCCTCATTTTATTTCTGTCTTTCCAAAAAAGATGAGGGGTCCTCAATGATAGGAGGCATACATATAGGATGGCGTTCCTTCTGGAGGATTCAAGGACTTCTTTCTCAGTAAGGGGATAAGTGTTTCAGCATGGGTTACAGGAGCTAGAACCATATAAGAGGGGGAAGAGGGAAGCCAAGTGAAAGAATCTGGAGCTGATGAGGGTGAGATGCTCCAAGTTGGAGCATCCACAAGAATTTAAGGAGGCCCCAAGGATCCTAGCACGTGGGTGGGATATGATACCCATCCATCCTGTCTGGGTGTCCTGCTACTCCCAGGAGGATGCACAGTACACAGTGGCAGTTAGCAATTCCAGCATGTATTTTGGAGTTTGTGATTTATCCCAGGAACAAGCAGTTGTCTTTGGCAGGTTCCTTGAAACTTGCTCAAAGGCACTAGCATCCTTGCTCTCATCTTGTCCCAAATACACACAAGTGACTATCCAAAGAAACCCAGAACAAGTCATGTGTATCAAAATCTGCTTGGCTGCACTGCTGATGTCTGCACCTGGTGTTTACTCTGAGTGGTGGGTCCAGGTTTCTGGAAGTATGGGGATGGGAGGAGGCATGTGGTCCACCTAAGTGGCAGGAAAGAACAGAGTTGGGTGATGGTGGATCTTCGGGCAGCAACAGAATTGCAATTAGGCCTTAGCCAACTGGTAAAAAAAGGAGAGAAATAGAGCCAGGAGAAAGATCGGTGACTTTCAAATACAGTTAGAGCAGTTCATTTTGAATCTTTTCTGTACAACATTTCCCCATATGATAATTTTTTACAAGGAAATATTTCTCTACTATACACCCCCAAACCAAAAACTAGCCAACTAACCAGAACAACCAAGCAACGAACCAAAGGATCAACCAACCGACCAAAACAAACTCATTGCTACCTGGTCTCTCTCTTTCCCTCTTCAGGGCTAAGTGCTTGAGCACACCATGCTCAGTGCTCTCCTTCAAAGTCATTGCTGGAGCTCGCACTCCACCCCACTAGCTCCACATCTTGGTTTCCAGCCACTTGGGCTGCTGTCTGGCGCTGGGCTCAGGGTTTTTGCTCCTTGGGGACCATCACATCTTGCAATGTCTGCTGCCTCTCCTGGCTCTGAGGACAGTGCCATGGTCTGGCTTACCCTCACCTAAACCACCTGACTGTCATACACAGGGCAGCTGACAAGAGTGCCCATTTCCAGAGCACTAAACTCGCAGAGGCGCACTAACACTCTGCTCTGTGTCCTTGCCGCTTCTGGGAGCAATTTCCTATTCATGCCTTAACTCATCAAATGGCTATATTTGTCTTATGTGTGGTTTTTGTTAATGCTAGGGCTTCTGGCAGTTCAGTGCATAAAAGGACGTGACTTGGGTTATAAATTGTGGTGTTGTCAGTGGCCTGTAATACTGCAGTCCTTAAGGACTGTTTACAGAAAAATAATCCACATATTTAGAAGGAAAATGTCAGTATGGCAAAGGTATCAAGGAGATACCTGGACAACAAACCCATCATATTTCTGTTCTTATAATCTGGCGGTGCCAGAATAGTTTCCCACTCATTTTTATCAGCCTTCTCTAAACCAGGTTGATGTTATTTTCTACTTCACTGGGGTGACTTCTCAGAGAGAGGAAGTGGCTGAGACAACAGCTAAAGTCTTGGGGGAGGGAACCTAGAGGAGCCATCTGACCTGGGGACCCTGTTCATGGCTAGATGGATTTGAAGACCAGCCAGGCCCACACCCACTTCTTCCTTAGATCAAGCCTATCAGTCTACCACTCTCCTCTACATAACATATTTTGAGTCTAATGTTGTGACAGATTGCCACCACCTTTGGGAAATAAAACCATCCCTCTCATTCTCTGTCCTCCTCCAGGGGTCTTTCCACCCTTCATCTGAGGGGTCAGATCTGTTATCCTCTGTAATTGGGTAGGTATGTCACTGCTTTGACAGAGCATAGTTGGAATATCTATGCTTCTGCGGCCAGGTCCTAAGAGAAATGAGACCATTTGTCCACTAGTCTTCCACTGGTGCTTTGAGTATCATGAAGGCAGGGTAGCCTGGCCTCCATGCTGTGAAGCAACTCAGGCTCCCATTGACAGTACCTGCTGGGGTAGGTAGCAGGTGATAGCCAGCATCAACCACCTTTGGGGCACATGCTCTGGATGACTGTAGCCCCCATATGTCATCACTCCACCCAGTCGGTAAAGCTTTCAAGTGGAGGCTCTGACATGGTAGAGAGAAGTCTTCCTTGATGCCCTGTCATAATCTGAGGGTCAGAAATTAAAACAAAAGTGGTGTTTATATGTTTGATTTGGGGGTGCTTACTAAACAGCAATAGTAACTGGAGCAGATATAAAATCTCTGCTCTGATGCAGAACCACCTGTGAGGGATAGAGGCTCTCTTTCAGGGCTGTACCTTGGAAAGCAACTGCTGAATGCCAAGTTCAGCAGGTTCACTCTGACAATGAATGTGACCATGACAAAACTGACATTGCCCATGAGATGAACTCTTTCTTTTCCCTCTTTGCCTGCCTTCTTCCACATTAATTACTTGTAATCCACATCAATTACTGAGCCAGGTGCTGGGGATAAGCAGGTATTTAGAGGCTGCTGTTTTTAGTTACACTTAATTTTTTTTCTTTTTTCTTTTCTTCTTCTTTTTTTTGCTATATTGTAGTCCTCAACATCAGTTAAGTTCTTGGACATGTCATTTTAAGGAACTGATTTTTCTTATACATGGTTGCACCTAAATAACATCATTTTGGTCAACAATGGCCAGGATTCTTTTTCCTCATCACTCAACACTATAACAAAACAATGTTGAAGGAAATGATGGCATTCAAGGACCTATTCTACTTGGAGTAGTCCCCTGAAGGCCCGTGAGTAGTAAGGATGGATGTCCCAGTGCACATATTTGAGAATGGAGGCTTCACACAGACTTGAACTCTGGGCTGGGAAGATGAGCACAGGACAAGCTGCTGTATGTCAAACCCCCATATTGAGAGGCTTGGCACACTGAAGTTTATTTCTGACTCATGTCGTTGGGTGACAGAGGCATTTTACCATTCGGTGCTTCTCTTTCTGCCTGGCTTTGCCATCACTTGAGTCCCAGGAGACTTGTACATGCCTCTAGGAAAAGGAGGTTGGGATAAAGTCTTCCTGCTGTTCTCTTCCTTGACTGACACCTAACACTCTGGAGGGAAGTCCTTTGATGCCCCCAGTGGACAGTTCTTCCTTGAAAGCACCTTACACCAGGTCTGAGAGGGTAGGGATCTTTGTTCCAGAACTCCCCATCTCTGCTGTGGACTAGGGGGTTCCAGGGCACTACAGCACACCAGCAGCTTGCTAGGACACCTGGATGCTGGTGCTTGTCTGGGATACCTAGGTGGCCCTGTTTCTTGATTTGGAAGGATCTGGTTAGCTTCATCAGTGTCCAAAAAGGATTCTGCAAAGTGCATATGTATATGTGTCCCTTAGTCCACCTTGTCAATTCCCTCTATTCCCTATGAGGGTGAAAATACCAAGAAACAAAGGCAATATTTGAGCTGGGCTTAAACACCAACTTTCATTAAACCTAACATGTAGAAAACCACCAATAAGTATTTTAAAGACACAATCCCCCCAAATGCTGCTTCATAGTAAAATATTAACAAGCCTGTCCCCATTCTGTTAGGGCACTTAAAAGCCTTTCTTTGAAAAAATTTTCCTCTATTCTCCCCCAGAGAAACATGTAGCAAAATAATGCCCTATAATGGTTCTAATGATGTGTTCCTGCAACAAGGGAGCTTTAGTTTCCAGTGCTTTTAATTTATTTTGTTATAAATAATGTATGTATGATTGAGAGTAACACATTAAATGTAAGTGTCATAAAGTAAGGCACTTAGATAAGAAAAGCGTGAAAGGATCCTGATGTACTCTTAAATGTTACATTAACTACATAAATCATTTTGTTTTCTCTTCACTTTGAAAACAGCCGAGGAGGTAAATGTGATTACTATAATTCTATTTTAAAAGGTCCAGGAAGCACCAGAATAGAATTTGCACAAACATCAGAAAAGGCAGCTGATTCTGACCAGTTCTGTCTCATTTGGTGACAAACCCATCTAGATGATATGAAGCACGGTGATTATACCCATCGGCATTGAGACAGTGGGGAACTTCCTGGAGTCTCATTTACTGACTCTAAGACACAGGGAACCTGGGTCATCATGTTCTGTGAGATGCCGGCCAAAACACTGCTCTGAACTTCGCCAGGGATCCTCCTCTGGAGACTCTAGACCTGAAAGGATTTAGGTAATGTGGGGAGAGGCAGATTGGCCCAACAGGGTTGGGGCTAGGCTCATGATGTGGTCTGTTCTGGCTCCAGCTTGACTTAAAGGTGTTTTGCTGAAGGGGGTACAGAGTATGACACACCCAACTTAGATACCAACCCTATAAAGGAATTTAGATTGATATTGCTTTAAAAACCAGGCACAACAATTTCCAGGAATAGCTTTCCCTATAGTTTCCCAATTTCTTGGCTGAGAAGGTCCATGTAGAATGTAATATAATGAAATAATGTAGAAGACATAAACGCTCAAATTTCCTTTTTTTGTGGTTCAAAAAGAAATGGAACAGTTCAAAGAAATATGTGTGCAGTAAGGCTGTTAAGGCAGAGAATGCCAGTTCACACCACCCCAGGGAATCATCATTCAAGCAGAAAGAGGAGCAGTGACTGCGCCAATGCAGCACCAAACCCAGGGCAAGATGATTTGCATACAGTGCCCCAAACCTTCCATCTGGCCCAGGGAAATAGGCATTATCGGTCCCAATCTTAAATATGAAGATACTGCAGTGGAAGGTGTGCCTATATTAGTCAAGGTCACACAGATTTAAGATCTGAGCATCTGAGGCGGCCTCACTTCAATACCTGGGGTTCCATCCCTCTGCCACATGACCTTGTTACTCTCTATACCCCTGGGGCCTGGTGTGGGTACAATGGCCTGATGTGCAAGCATTGAGTGGGGCAGGGGACTTGGGAAGTCTTTTCAGATATGGTCGTTTGAGCTTATCTAGGAGCTGTATATAATAAAGACTAAGGTGCTGCCAGGGGAAGAAAATGACTGACAAAGATGCATCAGATTTCATGTTCTTTGGTTTTTTTCCTCCTAGCTTTCATAAAACCTGAGAGCATCAAGAAATGGACAGGGTATTGATTTCTAGACAGATGAATCACCTTGTATGTCTGGCTTTTGGCTCATGTTCTAGAATGACATGGCAGTGACCGTGTGTTAGTTCTCTCAGGGTTCAGAGCTCACCTCTGCCAAGAAGTGTCCCCTCCCCAACAGCCCTGCACAATGATGGTGTGATACTGTCCTCCCTATTGTGGGCAGCATACCAGATAAATGGGCTTATAGGAATCATCAGGAGAAAAACTCAATCATTCGTGATTGGATTGTTCACCATCATCTTTGGAGCTACAGCAAGCAGGAACCATGGTTGTGTGTTTTGGGATTCATATTTGGTGTCAAAGATGGGGAGGAAAACATCTGGACCAAGAAATTTGGGGTTTATAAATACGGCTGCATTGAATTCTGGCTCAGTCCAAGAACAAGGTCTACATAGGAGCTGTGAGCACCCAGAACAGCAATCCTGAGGACAGAGGTGGGTTTTAGGGTCTCCATTTCACAGATAAGAAATGAGGTTTGGAGTTTTGGGTGACTAATCTATAGTTATACAAAGGCCAAGCTGAGTTCTATAATGACAAAGCTTCTTTCTTACCATAATTTTATCACAGTGCCCCAGTCATGAGCTAGTAGTACCCATACACTGTCACTCCACTCTGCTCTGACACTGCCTCCATGTTTCTTCCTGTGAGGAAAGTATGATACATTTCTTTACTTGTAGTGTTTCCACAGACTTAGAAGAACAGATAACCTTTTCTTTGTGTCTCCGTGGCCTATTTGATTATGGAGATATTCTCATGCAACTCATTCACTTTCTGGCAATTTAAGATCTCTATGCAAATCTCTTTCTTAGTGTGGTGAAATTTAAAGTTTTCAATGTGCCTAGAAGCTATTTCTATGACTAAGAACCATGTGGAGAGTAAGAAATGCCTCAAAACTAGATGAGTAGATCTGGGCCTAATGGTCACATCAGCACTGTTCCCTCCTTCCTGCAGTCCCCACACCTGCACTTGCCTACCATGCTTGGTTTCAAAGGACCCTGGTGCTCTATGCTAAAAATGTCACTAAATCTCATGGTAATAAATCCAGTGTGGGGTATATTAACATTGGTGAAGCATTTAACTTAAATGGCTGCCATTCTTCAAACCCACAAGCATCAACTTTGAAACTGACCTTTTGCAAAACGCAACTATGTGGGCAAAGTTAGCATGGCTGCCACTGAATTAGACAAATATTGAACTTATTAGTTAATTGTATAACCTCCTTCAACCCAACTGCTGAACTTCAAAGACAAATCATAGTGTTCATTCAAGGATTAACAGACCTCATAACAGGGACCAACAGATGGCTGAGGTACATGCAAACAAGTACTTCCTACTTGCCTCAGTGAAAGCTGAAAGATCAGTTGTGGACTATTCTGGACTCCTCTATGGGGGTGTGTGGCTGTCATTGAATTTCACTGGGATGAAATCAGTAGCTGTTTAGCTGAGAGGTGATGGTGGAGTAGCATGATGTCCAAGGGAAAACAAATGAGCTCATCCCTACCATAATGATGGGATGGGGGTGGGAAGGAGACCTTGCAGAGTAGTAGGGTCCTGGTTCACACACTCAAAGGCAGTGTCACAATCTGAAACACAAGGATAGTTCCAAGGATTCATTGTCCCTGAGTATTTCAAGGCTTTATAAACTATCAGTCATTCCTCTCCCCCCTCCCCTCCCCCCAGTCCATAGCCTGAACTCTTCCTTTGCTGACACTAGAACCACTGTGACCTGCCACTTGGACTTGGAGGTTGACTGCAGGTTATCCTGTCCTGGTGTGGTATGTTTGCTGATAAGATGGCTATGTGTATGGGGGAGGGGGACAGAGGGATGGAAGAGGAAGAAGGGAGGTACTTTGACTCAGGAGCAAACCTGACAAGGCATTCCAACAACCACTTGCTGATGTTGTATGTAAGTTAAAGAATGAATAACAATAATTTAAAAAAATCTGCCATGAAGATTTTTGTGTATAATATCCACTGTCAACCACCAAGCAGAGGACGAAAGCCAATTTTAAAATTACAGTTCCCAAACATTCTGCCCATTTCTTCTAAACCAGTTCTAAAAACAATAACTGCAGCAACAGCAACATCAACTGCAAGGGCTCTGGGCATATAACTTGTTGCTCTTTGAATTGTTGAATTTTGGAAAATAAGACTAGAAACAAGACTGAACAAGTTAGAAAGAAAAGATTAGAAAGACAAGACTGTACAAGTTAGGAAGGGTGTGCTCAGTGAAGGACCTTTTCCCCTTCCCCCACTCCTGGGTAGAATAGAGTTCTTGGATCCCGTTGGAGGCCAAGTGGGTCAGACTTCCTTGCCACCAAACTCTGTGTCCTGGGGTCCATGGGTAGGCTGTGAACAGCTCAAAGGTAGGAATGTGCTTCTGCAGAGCTGAGGTATAGGAAGAATAAGCCAGTGATCACTGGGAATAACCCAGGGTTTAGGGGGAGATACTAGGGTTATCTTTAGAAGGAGTGTCCCTGTTTTCTTCCTAGAGTCCTCACGTTCTAGAAAGGACTGTTGACATGTGCAACTGGTCAGAGCATGTCCAGGACCCAGAGTAAAAAGGAAAGCAAAGAAAACTGTCCCCTTGCATCCAATAGGATTCCTTTCTGAGCCAGGAAGGCAGGGCTGTGCTGGGTGTCACTAATTGGGGCTGCCTTGATTGGAGTCATTGCATTTATACTGGGCCTGAAGAACATGTACCAGTATTTCCTGGAAAGAGTGTTCAGAATGCCTAAGTTTGATGAGAAAATGACCTTGGGAAAAGCTTTCAGCAATATAATGTTTGCTTTAAAGGTTCAGGAAGAAATGAACAGTTCAAAGGCTAGGACCTTGTTATACTTTAAAAGGTGCACTCAAAGTTCTTGTTTCGGCTCAGGCAACAGGTGCCCCCCCACCATAAAAATAAAACAAAGCAAAAATCAAAACCCCAGACAGTGGTTCCCCCTGGGATGTACAAGGGCAAGGGAGCATGTTCCAGAACTAGTTGGGTAATTAGTGGTCATCATCTATGCTGCTCTCAGAAGCAGGATGTCAGTCCTCTACTCAACTTCTAAAGGTACCCACAGCTTACAGAACAAGGATGGGCCCCTTGATGTGGTACCCAACACCCTTATTCAGTCTGACTATCATAATGTCTGCTCTGTTCAGCTTACCTACTGCCTCCTTATGCCCCATGCTGTCTCATGGGGGCCTCTGCTACCTGACTGGGATTCTTCTAGTCAGGAATATCATGCTATCCACACTGTGCCATCCACATCTGCCTGAACACACTCACAAACAGAGGGTCAAGGCCTTGTTCACTGGCCTCCAGCCTTGTCCTCTTCTCCATGCTCTATCAAACCCCTCAGGAATATTCCTAAAGGTCCAACCTGAGCACTTAACACATCTCTGTAGGATGTAGGCAGCTCATCAGGGTCTACTGTCAACTTCAAGTCTTCTCTGATAACTTGCCCACTTCCCTCCCATTCCATGTCAGGGTACCCTCAGAGTGACCAGTTGGTCAATCTTGTTTATGTGGCTACTAAAGCAAGTAAAGAGCACCTGCACCTCTTTAAAGAGACTGTATTTGAATCTTCAAAGAAAGCTTTGACCCCATCCTGGGACAGCACACCTGCTCTTCCTCAGGCACCACCCTCAGACTCCCCCATCTAGTTGGGCTATTTGGCTCCTACTAGACTGGGATCCTTGGGGATAAGAACCATCTATCACTGTATCCCCAGAACCCTCCTAGGGTCTGGGCACCACTGCTTCCCAGGGCTTCTCTGTGGCCAGCTGTCAGCAAGAAAAGGAGGGTGAGTATACTGGTTGTCTGGGGGGAAGGAAGCTCACTTTACTCCAGGATGTTTTGGGATTGTTGGTGGGAGAGATCACAGGTGTGAGGCTGAAAACCCAGGACAGTTAGAGAGGGAGATCTTCACATTCACACTCAGCTCACACAACAGTGCCCAATCAGGATGCTGTGTGCAGTCTATAGAGCCCCAAGTTGCTATGACACTGAAGAGGTCAGCATCACTACAGATCCTATAGTTTAAATACTACAAGTCTACACCTTTCCACACAGCTCACAGAGATGATTACTGCAGCAGGGGTTCCATGCACTTTTATGGTATTTCAGTTTCTAGGCACTTGCAGATGCTGCCTCATTTGATCATACAATGATGTACTATTCAAACTGGTGCATGTGAAACCACCTTCATTTAGGAAGCGTCTGAGGCTCCCAGAGCTTAACTTGCCTACAGAAGCCGCTTCCCACCATACCTTGCAAGTAGCAGAGGACCAGGAACCCCCAAAGAATCACTCATCAGTGGCAGTCATTTGGTGAGTCCTGGTTCCCACATTTGGATCAGATTAACAATGTTTAACAAAACCTGCAGCAGGAACCAAACACTAGGACCTTCAGTCAGAATGAAGCCCACATCCCATAGTTAGGAAAGCAGAATCTCAGGAACCTCCCCTCTCTCCCCTGAGTCTTCCTTAGCCATCACCAGCTCTTCAACAGGATTGAGAAGCTCTGTGCTAGGTGATACATGCTTTCCTCGCTCTGCTTTGGATTACTTTCTAGCTTCAAGCAGGGGAAGTAGCCTGGATTGGGGGATACTTGGAGCAACCAAGAAAAGCTGAATTATCTGTTCAGCTTTCCTCTCCAAGGGTTCTCCCTTTCTTCTCAGTACCCTGCTGAAGTACTTCCAAACAGCAACATCTCAGCTGACTCTACATCTTCTCCCTGGCACTAATGTCGATAAAAACACACAAAAGAAGACATGATTTCAGTTTTCCTTGATTTCTTAACATCTATTTAAAGAACTCTCATTTTGAGTTGTGACAGAGTTGTGAATTTAGGACTGTGTACAGTTTGGGATGTTGGAATGTTTCTCTCCTTCCATATCCAATTATTGGGAAATTAGCAGGTCCACCTAGTGACAGGGTTTATGCAGTTTACCACCTTATACAACTTCCAGTTTTTCAAAAGAGGTGGAACTAAACTTTGCTATAAGAAACTGGGCAAAGTTTGGACTGGCTTCACTAATCAAGTTATGATCCCCTGCCCACCACTGTCCTCCAGCTGACAAAGGGGTCACCACATGATTCTGCCCAGGTAATCTTTATAGGAAGTCAGTAAGTTGAAATCCAGGTATTGATATCCTTCATGCTTAATTCACTTTAATGAACTTTCATTTTCTTTTCCTACTTGGACCTCTCAGCCACTATCAATCTGAACTTGTTCTGTGTTGTTTTCAACATAACAGGCCAGGAAGGCCAGCTTCTTTTAAACTAAGTGGTCAGATCTAGATACTTGTTTGAGATAGCAGTTGGTGTTGCCCTTGGGGGGTAGAGGTCCTATTTTAGAGCTTGTATGGTCATGTGACTGCAGGAAATAGGAAGGGAACATATCATCTCCTCTCACAGTAATTCTTTGTCAAGAAAAGGCAAAGAAGTTCATGTTTCCCCAGTGTTAGAGGCAGCAGTGTAATATTCCAGTGTAATATTACACTGTAGCATCAGTGCAAAGGATGCTACACTTCTAATTACAAATTAAATAGACACAGGGCTCTTTAACTGTTAAATACATCATTCACTGAATATTTGTTTTTCCCTGGGATCAAAAGCAGACCATTAATTTTCTCTTGCCTCTGGGAACATCTTGGGCCTTATCTGAACTTATGAATCTTTTTCTTATTAGTGTAGTAAATTTCTGAACTTATTAGTCTTTTTCTGCTCTAGACTGCTATTCCAGGGAGGTGCGTTAAATACTTCTTTCTGGCTGGCTCATGAGTCATTGGTTTCAGCCAATACTATGAAAGCCCCAGTCTGGGTTTAGTTCTAGAACAGGTTCTATGCTTCTGCATGCCTTGTCTTCCCAGTTTGCTCTAACTCTTTTCACTAAGGAGCTTTGTCTCAATCCAAGCTCAGAGACCCTTCCTCTAGAATTAGTGATTTGATTTATACTTTGTCTATTAAGGGAGCCAAATTCCCTCTGAACACAAGCCTGGCACCTCATGCCTCCAAACCAGTGATGGCACAAAGAACCTTCACTTCTGTTTTCTCACCTCCTAGATAAAAGACCCACCACCTAGCTACCTTGACCAAATATTCTTTCCTAAGTAGATCTGATTGGGACCAACAGCAAATCCTTGACACAGATCACTGAGTTCTCCACTTTGGCAGCCATGATATACAGTGATTGACACAGAAGAGCACCCTGAGCTATGACCCACAACCTAAGTAGAAGTGGGACAGTATCTTCTGTATACTGAAGTAGAGATCTGGGATCAGGATTTCTTTCCTTCCTTTTTTTGGAAAGGGATGTCTTCTAATGGCTAGTTTCTCACATGGAGTCCAACAAAACTCACACTCTTCTTTGATTCTGACAGCCACACTGCCACATAGTCAGCCCATGTAATCACATGACTGACAGAGGAAATGCCTGGGAGCTAGAAAAGGAATGAGTCATTGAGTCTTTTCTGAGACTACCTCTACCCGGGAAAGTCAGCCAGGTCACCTGGCCCCATAGACTCATGTTGCTCCCCCCAGCCTGAGGAGGGGTACAGAGCTAGACTTCTCCCACTTCTCAATTGTGGGGACCCACCATGGAGTATCTCTCGAAGACACTGTCTTCTGTTTCTTATTAAAGGAATTCCTAGGCCTGCAGGACTGGAGGGGGTAGAAACAGGTATTCACGACCCTGAGGGGAGAGAGAATTGCTCACTAAGGCAACAGGAGACAGGTGATTTCTCACCACCCATTCCACGGGCCAGTCCCTGGGTCCACCGACAGGGCGGCGCATCAGCACCAATGCCAACGAGAATGGCCCCAAGGCAGGAGGCGGCGGCCGGACACGCCTACCTACCTGTATCTTTGCTTCACAGACTGCTTCTCCGCGGACTTGCACACGTGCCCCACATAGTACAACGGGAAGAAAAGAAAGTTCCAGTTGGTGGCAAACCACGTCAGGGTGAAGGGAGCATCAAAGTTCCTGAAGGTCAACTTGGCGAGCTGCGTAGAGCCTGCCCAGGAGGAGCACACGCACAGCACCACGGCCACGCCCCAGAAAATCTTCTTGAGCTGCGCCTCAGAGCATCTCCAGCAGCGGTGGCTGGTCCTCCCGCCAGCCTCCACCCCAGCCGGCGCCTGGGCCTCCGCTGGGCCTGGGGACTCCCGGGGGCGCTCCTCCCCTGGGGGAAGAGAAGGGCAAGTTTAATCAGGGTCTCCAGACCTTCCTGCTCTGCAAGAGGCACCCGGCCTTCAGGTCGTTGTCATGGCAACCCACCCTGAAGCATAAAGGTGAGGTCATGGGACAAGGAGACAGCTAGTTTCTAAACCAAAACTTAAATAGAGGTTTCCCCTTGCTTTCTTATCCTCAGAAGCTTGACCCTCAGTGTGGTCCGAGGGCTGGCAGCATCAGCATGGCACCCCTCCCGGAGTAGTTGGGTAGAAATGCAGAATCTCAGGCTCCACGGCATAACCAGAATCTGCATTCAGTAAGAGATCTGTGTGCACACCAAAGTCTGGTAAACACTTCTCCATAGCACACAGAGCAGCTGAGATATTTTCTTTAGTTGTGTTGGCTGACAACACTACGGAGGAGCTGGGGATTTCTACATGAGGTAACAGGACTTAACTGCTAAAAGTTCCTAGTTGCTAGAAGCTCTCTCCTGCTTATTACTTAAAGACAAGGATACCAAGATTCTCATCTTGAATGTACAGCAAAACTAGACTTTTCCTGCTTTTCTTTTTATTTGCTCTATTGCTTCCTGCTGATGACCTTCAGCCCCACATACAGTCTCCAATAGCAGATGTTTCAAAACCACAGCCTCCAATAGCAGATGTTTTCAAAGACCTCAGATATGCCATTCTAGAGCCCAGTGATTTCTGGACACCAGGCTACATCCCAAAGCTTGATTCTATGGTAGTGTCATTCCCACATCATGAGAAGGTACAAACAGCATTTTCTACTGTTTGGTTTTCATTCATGATTGTGTGTGTCAGTCAGCTGAAAATTTAACCAGAGCTATAACTTGCATTGAATGTAGCCATGGGTGAATTCAAATTTCTAGCAGACAGCGGAGAAATTGCCTTTTATGTGTCCAGACTGACACTTAACTGCATGTGGGTACATGATACTGAGGCCATCTGTACTGTAGGGATATATATGTACATAGGAAATAAGTTAAAAAACATATTGGGGGGTCAAATACTATATTTTATTTAAACTTAATACTATATTTTACTTAAATATAATAGTGATAAATAACTTTAGAGACATTAAACCAAGTTTTGCATATCATGGCTTTTGAAATACTTAGAAGGTAAAATCCTGATTCGAGGTAGCCAATTATACAGAAGTCAGATAGTCCTACCAATTGCCAATTCTAGTTGTATCTGATTTAGCCAGAAGGTAATCCCACTTCTTACATGGCTAATCAAGGAGAGAATGTCTTTTCCTGGCCCAGATCCTGCTTGACACTGTTTATATTGTGCCTCATTATCTGCTTTATTAATATTTAACCTCCCTCCTCCTCTAAATTTTCATTATGTGTGTAAATTCTAGTTGAAAAATCCTTGAAGAATAAATGTTTGCCCCTCCTCCTGTCTTTCAACAAGCTACCTCTTTCTGGCATGGACTGCAAGAGCAGAGAGAAGAAAGTAAAAGCACAGCAGATGGCACTTTTTTGCATTCTGCCCTGCCTTTTATGTGTGACTTCTTTTGCAGTGAATGCTGAGAGTATAACAAATTCAATTTCTGATAAAAACATGTATGTTCCAATTTATGCATAGATTACCAACATTTTGGGTTAGCCTCTGAAAACTGTCCCAACACAGAAAGGTTGCCAACAGTGTTTGGGGCAGGAGAGGATCAAGTTAGAGAATCTTCTTAACTACCAACATCACTGTCAAAAAACTCACAAAAATTGTGAAAATGGAAAAGAAAAGCCCATGTTAAATTAAAATAGTCCCATAAGTTAACTTCCCATTTAAGAATGGTCTCCAGAAGAGGCTGGATAAATTTAGATTCACTAAGTAGGTCTTTTCATTTACTTTTTCATTATGTCAGTCTTAAAACAAAGATATAAGCGGTGACAGATGTTGTATAGCTATTGCAATGAAAGAAAAGTCTCTAAATCATGTTGTGATGTTGTGTTGATAAAATGTTGCTATACCTCTAGGTTAAGAAGTTTTTTACTAACTTGTTAACTCTGGATCATTTAGTCAAGGGAATATTAATACAGAAGCAAGAGAAATTCAGAACTAAAATTATACTAAAGATGTTTTTCATGGTAGAATATCCATAGTTTAATAGACATGCAGAAGAAAAGAATTGTATGATCAGAAAATTTTAGAAAACTTGAGGTTTTCAGACAGGTCCTTCGCTGTTGGAATATTATGAATGGACACTGAATTTTCAGAAGGCAGCTATAGAATACATGCTTTCGGAAGGCAGCTATAGAATATATAAATATAACACCTATGTTAGGACTGGTATCCCTTGGAATACACTTTGGTTCTTCCTGGGTTTATCACAATGATTCCCATAAATCGCCAAATGTAAATCACAGCAAACTTTTCTTTTCACCATACTGAATCTCTATAATCTCATCAGTTTCATTACCTCAATCATACTTACTATTTTTGTTAAACTAGACCTACTGATATAAACCAAAAAATTCTCTGTGGGCACTTTAAGTTCTCAATAGCATTGATAAAAAGCAATTTATACTAATCTTAGTCCACACTGTGGATGAGTGGCTGCATTCTTCCCAGCAACCTTTTCACCACACACATGCAGAGCAAGGCTGGGAGCTTATTGTATTTCATCTAGCATTTAACCTAATGCAGAACAGTATGGACCTTACAAATCTCACAGGCTCTATACAGCAGTATCTACCCTAGGAGCTCCCCCCCCCTTTTCCTGCCCCACTCCATGAGCTTTTTAATCAATAAGAAACCTCCATGAAACCTCTACCCCAAACTCGGAACTTTGTGCCATCAATAAGTGTAACACACATAACTGTTCTTCAGGAACATAGTCAATCTGGGAGTGACAAAACAGACCTGTGAAAGAATTACTAAAGCAAATCATGTGAAAAATGGAGAGATTTTGACATTCAAGTAAATTCTCAAGAGAGGATCACCAGTTTGGGCTGCAGTCATGAAAAGAATCAGTGAAGGTAGTAGTTTGGCTTAGCCCATGAAGGACAGAAAGGCTCTGAAGAAAAAAATGGACCCAAGTTTGAGAATACACATGGCCTGCTGAGGGGTGATGCAGGAAAATGGGAGATCTGAAATTCACCATTTCCTTGCCCCACAGCGTGCTTATTTCAGTCAGACATACAGCATGTGAGCTCTGGTTAGCTGCCAACTAAGCTAAGCTAAGCTGACCGAAGCACATTCAGATGTTGACCCCACTTTATTTAGGAAGCACTTGCCCCAATGGTCAGTATGAACAGATGTACATGACTGGAAGTACTACATTATGTCACTCACCATCATTTTCCAACAACCCTCCCTACTAATAACCCCTCAGTGGATGATCTTGTAATGTCCAGTGTAACCTTGTACTTCAGACAACAGCTCTGGGGCAAAGGAGATAGGTTATACAGTCTGGCCTCATGGTTGTACTGACAGACACAAGCTGGAAGCAAATGTCTTCCTTTTTGATATCACCTGGAAGTTCTCTGTTCATGCCCTCATTCATTTAGAAGTGCTTGAAGAAAGGGGGGTCTTCTCGGCCATGCTGTAGGCATTGTTTTCCTTGGCCATTTGAATTTATGTGTATAACGGAGCACTCCTACACACACTCTGTGGCATGTAACCATATCTGTGTCAACTTCCATTCTGAGTGGTCCAGCATCAGGCAGTTACTGTCACCATGGTCAGTTCTACCACCTGCAAAATCACACTGGATGCTTCTCTCCCACTAGGGATTTATAAAATAATCCCACTCTTCTGTCAAGCAGAAGCAGTACCTAAAAATCATGTCTGCTGAGAAGGAAACTCTAGGTCATAATGGAAAATTCGGAGCTCTGGTTAGCTGCCAACTCACACAGGGGCCAAGTGGAGTCTTTCATCTCATGAGGTGTCCTAAGAAAATGAATTGGGTGCTTTTTATGTCTATTTAGTAAAAGTCTCGGTTTCCTTTTATAAAAATGATTAGAAAATCATTCACTCTCAACTTAAAATGTGCCATAAAATGGTCCTTCCAATCTTCTAAGTGAATGTTTTCTTTGGGGGTGTCTCCTAAGAATAAATGGACTCTGACACCATGAAAAAATCTGGGAAGTCTGCACTTAGGATGTGCTCCAGTCATGATTTATGGGTAAGGGATCGGAATAGGGGTCAAAACCACACATCAGCCACCATGATACCAGCCTTCCCAGAACTATGGACCTCACTGTACAGAGAATAGAAGATGAGACCTCCCAATGACAGCTCTGTCATGAGGCACCATCCAGTCATTTCTTTTAACATTTGAGGCATAATTCTTATAACCATAAAATTCACTAGCTTTAGAAGTATAGTTTATGATTTTTAGTAAATTTATAGAGTTGTGAAACTATTACCTCTCTGCTGTTAGGACATCTCTGTCATCTCAAGATTCATTCCTGTGAACACTCTATTTCCAGTCCTATCTCCAGGTAACCACAAGTCTGCTTCTGAGCTCTATAGATTTTCTTCTTCTAGATATTTCCTGCAAATAGGTAAACTTCTGCTTCTGACTTTTTATGTTGTATAGTGTCTGTAGGGTTCATCCATTCATAGCCTGTGTCCATAGTTTCTTATAGGATGTTAATTTCTTATAAGACGATGGTATTCGTTGCATGGCATTTCACATTTTGTTTTTCCACTCACTGATAGACTTGTGAATTTCTAACCTCTAGCACTATGAATAATGCTGTTTTCACAAACACTAACATATAAGTCTTGGGTACTTAAATGTTTTCATTTCTCTTGCATCAATTAAATTATTTTTTCCACTGGGAATTCCAAGGGTTTTCTTTTTTTTTCTTTTTTATTTACTTATTACTTATTTAAAAAAAATTTTTTTTTGTGGAAAGAAAGCAAATTATATAGATAGGTATACATATTACAATGCCATCGTTTCAAAATTATAACCATGCAAAATAACATATTATTTACTGATGTGTGATTAAAAATTTCAAATACCACTGGAATGGCAAACATCAAATCCAGTGTACTAATTATTATTTCTGGGAATGTATAATTGGGGACTAGAGAATGTCAACTATCTCTGTGATGGTTGTTTTTTTTAAATTTAATTTAAAATTTAAAATTTGCATATATATGTGTATTTATATTTATATTACATTATTGCATTATTGTGTACCCTGGAGCTTTCCCACTTCCTGACACCTTTTAACCATCCTACTCTTTTGTGCCCTTTGCTTCCTCCACCATCTTCTCCCTCCTCCTCTTTCACTCATTTGACCCAGCAATCCCACTACTGGGAATCTACCCAGAGGACATGAAAACACTAATTCAAAAAGAAACCTATAAGCACATATTTATTGCAGTTCTGTTTACAATTGCCAAGATTTGAAAACAAACCAAATGTCCCAAAACCAACGATTGGCTGAAAAAAAATCTGGTATAGGTATACAATGGAATACTACACATTAATCAAGGAAGACAAATATATGTCATTTGCATCAACATGGATGGAACTAGAAAGACTCATATTAGCAGAAATAAGCCAAAAAGCAAAAGAGAAATACAAGATGATCTCACTCATATGATGGATATAGGGAAAAACAAACAAACGAATAAGAAAAAATAAAAACAACCAATGGGTCTTGCATCAATTTAGATAACTCATCTATACATCTAATACCAACATGTGGGACATAAGGCAGACACAGAGCTCCCTCCCAGAGCTGGCTTATTCTGAGCTCACAGGGCCCAAACTTAGCATGGAACTCAAGGTCCTGGAACCTCTAACAGGACAGACACAGTGAAGAACTGCTCTGGCCACTAAGGCCTTCTTATCCTTTTCTCTCTCCTGGACTGTCTATAGGAAAAGGGCCTCATAAACAATTATCCATTTATTGATCACAGAGGTGTATGCCAGTTCAGGGTCTGGCCACTAAACAGCTTTTGTAAAATGAGCTTGAATACAAATTCTGGTTTTGGCCTTTGATAAGGGTAACTCACCTCCCCAAACTATAATTTATGTTTTATTTCTCTTGTTTACTCATGAAATGGTCAATTTATATATGAGCCCCCCCCTTTTTTTTTTTAAGCAGCAGTTTGGAGGAAAGGGAAGAAGGGGCTACTACATGCATAAGCTACTGAAAGCTTTGGAAGTGTCCAAGCATTCTCATTTCTTATAACCAGACCCCCTATGCCCACTTCCGCTTGCCAGGCTATCTGGAACCTGAAACTTTGGGTCAGCACATATTGCCACTATTCATGCATGGCCAAGGTCCTGGCCACAATGACTTGTTGCAAGGAAAGAAGAGTTCAGATTATGAGTTACATGCTGGTCCTAGAAAGGGAGGAGAAGTACAGGGAAGTAAAAAGATGTTTGAGTTATACAGACACCATGGTGTCTGCTGGGAGAATTTACCCATCACTTGCACCTGTCATAATATTGGTGGGGTAGAAAACTTTCACAGATTGGACAGCTGAGGCTTGGGGAGTCACTCTCCCAAGGTCACAGACGAGTGGCTGAGATGCAGTTCCAGGCATGTCTGACTCCACCGGAAAGGAGAGCATCCTTCTCTCCTCTTCAAAAGTCGGATAGGACCCTGGTGCCAAAACCCCAGTGGGAACTACAAGCATTAAATACAGGGACTTCAGGTGTCAGAGTGAACAGGCCCTCTCTTTAAATTTGGATGAACCCTAGTCATATGGGAGTCTGTGCTTGGACTCACTGCCCTGGAGGGTTGTTAGGAATTGATTGTGTGTCTCCTCCTTCCCCTCCCAATCCAGTTTGAAACCCTAACACATAGTGTACTATAGTTGGGGATGGAGCCCCTCAGGAAGTAATTCAGGCTAACAGAGCTCAAGAGATGAGGCCCCATCAGTGGAGCTCATGCTCTTGCTTACTGTGCACAAGGGGGAAAAGTCACAGGAGAGTGGGGGAGGAGGTGGCCATCTGTAAGTCAGGATGAAAGTCCTCGCCAGAAACCCAGTATGCCCGTGCCTTGTTCTTGGGCTTCCAACCTCTTGAGTTGTGCAAAAATATCCTTTGTACCACACAACCTGTGGTACTTGAAAGCAGCCTGATCTGACTATCCTTGAGGGTTGAAGGGGAGAGAGTGCCTTGCTAGGGAAGGTGTGAACAAAACTGGAGCACGTGGTAACAAGCTGGTGACAGTATTTTGATAACCCCTTAGAAGAAATAACTGCATTGGATCATCAGCTTAGAAACCTGGCTGATATCTCCTATTTGTTTACCTCCTGCAAATTGCTTAAACCTTTGTTATAAAGTGCTTCCTGGAGGCAGTGTGTTGAGAGAAAGCATGGTAGCTGCAAGGTCATCTTTAAAAACCAAAATATATGGGACATGGGAAAGATAAACAAAAATCCATGAAGAAAAGTCAAAACAAGCCAACAACCAAATTGAAGTACACAACTTGTGGGGGGGGGAGTGGGACAAGGTGGGAAGAGTCGGGGGGGAGTGAACCTTAGAGATCACAGAGATGTGAAATTTATATATAAATAAATTATTTTAAAAACAATAAATAAATAAAATAAAAACCAAAATAATTTCCCAGATACAGAATTTGGAGGTGAACCATGACTATCCTTTAGTGGGTAGATGGGGGTGCTGCTTCTCAATCCCCCTGGAGTTGTGCCCTGAAGCAGTTTGAGAACTGGTCTGAACCACACCTAGATGTGGTTCATGTTCCCACCATCACCATTTCAGTGAACTAAGCAAAACTGTGTTGGTGTTTCCACCCCACTGCCCATTTCTTCAGGGGTCCTGACTCGCTCCTAAACACCCAGATACCACCCTTTGATGCAATGGATTTTAGGCAACCCTGGAATGCACACAGCCTAAGGCCAACAGGACTTGTGAGAAAGTGATCTGAAGTGGGTAAGCCTTAAGAAATGCTGTTTGTGCCGTGGGGGGAGGAAGGAGTGGATGTCTGCCTTGGGAGGGGAGTTAGGACCTTGTTTCAAGAATAAGTTTGAGCTGGTGAGATCAGTTTTAATCCCACTGCCCTGCCAGTCATGGCCTGCACAGCCTCCTGGAATCTCACTGTTTTCAAAGACATGGATTTGAATTCTTTCACACACGAGTCAAGAATTGAACCCCCCCAAATGCCCAAAACATCACTGTTTTCATGGCCTGGGCACACATCAGCACAGCAGGCACACCCAGTTGCAGACAGAGTGAGATTTTGGTGTGGATGATCTGCACACACATGGAAAAATATGCTGCTCCGTCTGCCATTTCTTCTTTGCATGGGTGTTTCAATTCTTATGCGGTTGGGAACTCAGGCTCTTGGAGTTGAGGCAGTCAGACTGCGGCAGAGACTGCTGGTCTGGGTACTGTGGGGTGAAAGCCCAGTGCTGGAGCCTCCTCCCCAGGAAGATAGCAGGGCAACATTTTAAACCATGCCACTGGCTATTACATAGTTTATCTTGAAGACTGTTTTTCTAAACGATAGTGCAGTCCTCAGGAGGATCTCATCTCTAGGACAGGATTCAACTTGCTAGGTCAGGGACCAAAGTAGGGTTGGCCTTGGGGTATTGAATGCCTCCTTCTGAGCTTCTTCTCCTAACCCTGGACAAATCTTCTGCACCCGCTAAGAGCGAGGTGGTTGAGTTAATCTCACACAGAGAAAGAGTTGGATCAGTCCCAGACCAAATCTGAGAGTTGCACAGCTTCGCTGAAGTATTTTATAGCTTATTTTGAAACAACCCCATTTCCAGTCTAGTGGTTTCCAGACAAAGACCTTTGGAGCAGGTCTTACTCATACAGCTGCTCCTTCTGTCCCCTGCTCAGGACCAAATGCCATGCTTGCTGGGAGTGCTTGTGCCTGGACACCCACACATGCCCCAGGTCACCTTTGTCACCTGTCTTGGGTGCTATTCCCTCCGAGCACTGCTCTGATGTGAACTGGTAAAGGCTTTTCATCACATTAGCCAATTTTCTGCTAATGAATAAGTGACTGAGTAGACTCAGAAGGTCTCTGCGGAACGTCTCTGCTGAAAACAGATGGAAAGACTGCTGTAATTTTCTTTTCAGGAAAGCCATGCAGCTCCAAGAAGCGAGGTGACATGTCTGATAGATATTAATTAGCTAGAGGGGGAGCAGGAAATGGAAGTGGAGTGTACCCACCCTTACCACTGTCCCTCTCTGTGCATGCTTCCCCCAGTTACACGATGTCTTAACCTGTGGAAATGTATCGCTCGCCAAAAAGGCTTTTAAGAATTACATCTCTTCTCAACTCTCCCAATCAGCTACTCTGAACCCTTTCCCACCTCTGCAGGCCTTCAATCCCCATCCATCTTTTTTGGCAGAGGATCTCACTTCCTTCGTGAAAGTCACCACCGGCACAGGTCCTTGGCTCCTCTCCCCTACACCTCCATATCTCTGTGGAGATCATTTCTTCTCTTTTTCAAGGAGAACTGATGCCTTTCTCTTGCCTGTGTTGTCCTCAACCAGACCACTGCTGCCTCAGTTACTTTTCTCCTGAAGCATCCTCAGTTCTGTCCTGGAACCGGTTATCCTTCCAGTTTAGGGGAGTTCCCCCTTCACCCCTGAAGACAGCATGATCTCTCACACCTCACCAAGTACACTGTGATTGCCTTACTCCTGCCTCACTGAACACTCTTATACCCCTTGCAAGCTCATTTACACAGTACCCTCTTCATTTTTTATAAAACTATCTCCCCCTTCCACCCCTACTCACCAAAGGCTGTATTTACTGCCCTATCATGTTCCTTCTTAGTTTTCTAACTTCCTGTGGTTTCTGTGTTGCCATATAATCTGGGTTCTCTGGTCCAGCCAGATGTCTCTTCTGCTCTCCTGTCTCCAATCATGTGTGCCCACCAGAGCCCCAGGCGTACCCATTCCCATGGAACCATCTCTCTCGGATGTGCCCTCAGCCTGGTCACCTTTGATGGCTCCCTTTACTTGCTGTTACCATGACCTGTGAGGTCCTTCTCTGGCCTGTGCTTGTCATGCTATGAGGATAGGGGCATAACACGAGCCACTGCCTCATGTCATTGCCCGTGCTACTACCTCACTGCACAGGGATGTTTAAACATGGACGAGACAACCAGACCTAGGGCTTATAGCAAGGAGGAAGCAAATGTTATCACAGTTATTGGCATCAGCTCATGTACTGCCATCACATCCCAACAGGACTGTTGCCTCCATTGGAAGTTTTCCAGTAGTGTCCTTCAAAGTTTTCACCCTGACCTTCCTAGCACATTTGGGCAGACATAACCACACCTGACACAAATGTTCCAGGTCACCCTGTTTCTTACAGTTTGTACTGGTGTTTTGGAATTTATTCTGATTCCTTTATTAAGGCATTTGATGAGATGGATTTCATGACCTATTTCAACACCAGCAATGTCAGACTATTTTCTCAGACTTCAAGGTGCCATTCTCTTCCATGAGTCCACCTTCCTACCTACTTCAAGCCCCTCTCCCGAGCCCAGCAAGCAGGAAGCCTGTGAATTTTCCCATGATCAGGCTTAACCATACCCCCTATGGTATGGTTCTCCCCCCACTTCTTTACAAACCTGAATTCAAGCTCCTAGTCAACCTCTCATAGGTCTCTGCCATGAGACACCTTCCCCCCACTCTGCATCTTTGCTCTCTGCCACAAGTACATGTTCTGATGTCCCTCCCATGACTGCAGAGGGCAGAGAGCATCCTCTACTGGGTGCCCTGGTGTCACTTCCAGGAGGTCACTGCCTAGGAAAGTATAGTCATCATGTGGAGTTTGATGACAAGAATCCTGAGACCATGTCCAAATGCAGTAAGAAAAAATGTTCCTGCTTGATTATGTCATTTTGGCCAACTAGGGATACTGATGGCAGAAAGGCTGCCCACTGTTTTCTGTGTCTCAGCCAGAACTGTGCTACCCTCTTAAACATCATTCAATTTGTACTCCTATCATAGAATTTAAGAATTGCCTTTCAATGTGTAGTTGTTATTTGTGTGACACTTTTCATTGCTTGAAAATTCTGCTCAGTCTAGAGTTAGATGTTGGGGTAAGGATTCCATTTCATTCTTGTTAGCATCCCCAGTAACATCTGTTCATTCTTGTCTACCTATTAGGTAACATTTTGGATCAATACATGAATCTCTTGTCATTGGGGTTTCAAACCTAGGACAAACTAATTTGGTCAAGATTTTGGGGTATGGGAATCCTTTGGCTTCAGGACTCCTCTTTATTGGACCTGTAGGGCTGATGTCCACATACATAATTGAGTGCCCAAGATGACAGTCTCATCCCACCAATAGAAGCAAAATGACCAGACCTACCCACAGGGCAGTTGAGACAGGCTGATGGTTCTGGAGCAGAGGATCTCAGGCTATGACCAATAGCAGTGGCCCTGTGAGCCCCAGAGGGAGGGGGTCTTGCCCCTCAAATCATCTTGTGGTGGAAGCCTAGGAGTATAAATGTTCACTCAGCACTTACACATCAATCATAAGCTGACCTAATTCTTACTGTCACTCAAATGAAACATAGCTGAGCAAAGGTTTCCAACATTTTAGAGTCAGGCAGATACAGCTGGCACCCTTGCCTCTTAATCACATGATCTTGTGTGAGTGACTTTACTGATCCTCAGTTTTCCCATCTGTAAATTGAGATAACATTTACCTTCCATTTGAGAATAGGAATGATGTTGCCATCTCCAAGCAAAGTACTTGCAATGTGGTAGGTTCATTAGCAAAAGTTATTATACTCAGGAATACATTTTCATATGAGAAAACCCATTCCTCGAGAGCTTTCATCATGAACAAAAGCTAGTTCATGCCTCTAACTCAGACCATCCATTCCCAGAGCCCTTACTCTCTCCCTGGTTCTACGTGCCACGGGCCTCTTGCAGGAATTGATGCTACTGCTTAGCTGCTACTCTGGACGGAATATTATATGGGTCATGACTTAGCTGGTTGTGAACATCGGTGGTTCAAGTATTCTGCTAAAGACATGTGACTGATTAATGTTCAGAGTATGCCTGAAGATAAAAATATGAAACAAAATATGCTGTCAGATATGACAAACACCATCAACCTGGCTGAGAACCACTTTTCAAGCCTCAACCTCTCCACGTCCCAGCTGCTCTCTCAGATTTCTTAGCCAAGCCTGTACACACACCATTCTCTCTGCCTGAAACAGCCTCCTTTCCTTCTGTGCTTCACAACTTCCCTCACTTCAGATGCACAGCCTCCAACTCAGAAGTGAATGAAGCTTCAATAAATGAAATTCCTACCATTTCCACAGTTTTGCTAAGGAGACAAAGGGCATGGTAGGGTTGGGTGAAATATTTGTTGGGAAATGAAATCATGGTGTTCATCTTACTGTACCTGAGATTAACCAAGTACTGCATTTGTTTTGTGTTTTTATGTACCATATGCTGATGCCTTCTTGCTTCTCCTTAGAAGACACTTTCCACAAGCTAATCACTCATCTTTGCTGTCTGCTTTCTCTTTTTTTATATAAATACTTTACTCTATGGATAATTATTTCACTTCTTTGTAATCCCCAGAGCTCTGCCCCTCCCTGATCATTCCCTTCCTCACCTTCTCCCCACCCCCAAGTTGTGAACTTCAGTTTGTTTTTTGGTTTGTTTTGACTTTCCCTCCTGGCCTTTTGTTTATTTTTCCTATGTCCCACATATTAGTGAAACCATTTGGAGTCTGTCTTTTTTCTTTCTGACTTGTTTCTGCTAATATGATTTCTTCTAGGTCCATCCATGTTATCATAAAATCATCACATTTTCTAGCTGCTTTCTGTCCCTGTAGCCTGTCTGCCATCCATACAGAAACAGCCTCAGTATAGGGACTACCTTGCCCCGTGCATCCAAGGCAAAACAAAATGATTCAACACTTCCAAAACAAGCATGCAAGATGCAAATAGTTTCAAAAAATAGACCAGAAGCTAAACTGAACAAAAATACTCAGAAAAAAAAGGGGGAGGGCAGAGAGCTATATGTAAGCCCAGACATCCCAAGGACAGCTTTTCCTGACCCACATACTCTCATTGATACACAGGTATCATTCAGGAATCTAGGAAGCTTTCTGTTATCACTGAACTGTGCAAATGCACCTAGATATTGTCTCTACACATGTATTCTGAGAGCAACAAGGTTTGCCAAAGGTGCAAGACAGTCTGATTGGAGGACTGCCAGACATTTATTAAGCATCTACTGTGTGCTGGATATGTGCTAGGTATTACCACCTACCCTATACCTCATTGTTCCCAAGTCTGCTGAAGTTGGTGGTTACTTCCTCTCCAGTTGAGAAAACCACAACTATGATGTATGTACATCTAATTGTACAAGGAAAAGAGTATTGACTACCAATCTGGCCAACCCTCAGCTTAATACACTTTCCCATTGCCCATAGGCATGTGTATGTAAGGTTGGTTAAAAAAACCAAGTGCACAGTTTGCTAAGCTCATTCATGGGAGCAGAAGGGCTAAAGTTCGCTTGCCACCAGCAATAGTGGAATGAAGAGGGGGTATCCCTATTTCATTCCTTTAGGGCAATTCCAGGCCAGGCTGGAGGGGTGTTGCACATCAGTGTCTCCTGAAACACATCTAAGGTCACAGCACACATCTGGACGGTCTCACCAGACAGCCCAGCCTAATCATTAGTGCAGCTGGGCTATGTCCTTTGCAAGGTGGTCTGGGAGCTGCCAGGAAGACATCTGCTGGTGGAGAGCAGAACCAACTTGCCTTACTTAAAAGGTGAGGGTTGGGGGAGGTGCTAAATTTTCATGAGTACCTCAGAAGTGAGCAGATACCTCCAGCTTCCCTGAGACAAATGTCCAATCCTTCCCTTTCCAACCCAAAGAACTAAGTTCAGGTATGGGGGTGTGGGTGACAGACCAATCTTAAGACTGGGATAGTGAGTGGGGGAGACAACTACACTAAGGGGAAAAAAAAAACCTCTTAGAAAATGAGGAATGGTTGAAGGTTAGTGCAAATTATTTCTGTTTTTTACTATGTATTTTACTTCATTGTTTTTGGACAGTTTTCCATATTTGTACAAATGTATTTACCTCATTCTTTTAAATAGAAATATAGTTGGAGGTGGAGTTTATACCTCTATTGATCTGGCCCTAAATAATGAATATTTAGAGATTTCCGCTCTTAATCTTTTGCTAATAGAAACACTATAATGACTATCTTTGCATACATGCCCATGCACAGTCATGTATTGCATACAGGTGAGAGTCTCAGGTTTATAGTTATTGAGTCTAAGGGTATGTACACTTAGCATTTTTGATAGATAGTGATAAATTGCCCTCAAAATGATATTCTGAAAAGCCTGTCTTTTTTTGTTGTTGTTGTTTTGTTTGTCTAACGGCCTGTTGGAACTGACAGTCCAGAATTTTATTTCTTTTTCACCACTCACAAAGGGCAGGTCTCAGGCAAGTCGATCTACATTTCTGCTCCTTATCTGTGGGAGTGGGTAATGGTACTGGTTGGTCACAGGCAGGCCTCTGTGAATGGGCTGAGTGTGGAGCACACAACTGCTTTGCTTGCCCCGGCCTTGCTCTCATTGGTTCTCAGTCTCACTAACACCAACTCCCAAGGGGATCCAGGGTCCTTGGAAGCCATCACGTAGAGGTCCAGACTCCAGTCCCTGCACAGCAGGAACCAGGCTGTCTGAGCCCCCAGCGATCCCTCACTGCTTGTACTGGTTCTGTGGGCTTAGGAAAAGTGAGGACCTGTAATGGAAGGGGTCTGCTTCCCCTCCCCATAGTTGGCTGTCCTTTCCTGGCCTTTACCTGCCCAACTTGGCCAGCTCTAAAGAGACTTAGTCATCCCACCTCTGCCTCCTGGGAGGAGTTAAGAACTGGTCTTTCTCTCTACTCCCCCACCCACCCCCACATTGGAAAGCAAAGGCCCCCTTCAGCAGGATGACAGCTGTGTCTGAGTAAGGCACAGCTCTCCAGGGACACTGGTGGGGTTCTTCTCTGGGCTTCACCTCACATCCTCTGAGTGGGGGAGAAGGACATGTTTACATTCTGTTGGTGGTGGCTTTTCACCTGCTGGCCCTGCCAGTTCCCTGAGCTGGGCAGTCACTTCCCTGGTGGGCTGGGGAAGGCTCCAGTGGGGAGACTAGCCTGTAGCTGCCCTCTACTATCTTCACCAGCAGAGCAACACTTCTGGTCTGACTAGGGGCAGGGGTGGGCATAGAAGTGATGCTTCAAACCCAGGGGACTCATTGTGTGCCTGTGTCTGTGGGGAGGGGGGCACTGGTAACAACTGGGCTACCTCTTTTACCAACTGGCAAGTGTCTCAGGATGGGCACACAAGAGTGGAGACTGCGGCTGCTGTTGCCACAGGGCCGCAACTGGGTAGCTTTGCGTACCCCACAGCAGCTCAGGGCAGCCAGACAGCTGCCCAGTTGCCACCCCCTCACAGGCAGAGTGGCGCTGCACTGCAGGCAAGCTCCTGGGGAGCACAGCAGCACCCACAGTCAGGCAGCCCCCGCTCGGGTGCAGGAATTCCGCGTCAGGCAGCCCCCTCCCCCAGGCCATTACCTTCCACTTTGGTGAGGGTAAGGACCGGACTGTTGCAGGCGCTGAGTGGGGCCACCCGGGCCGAGTGCTTCTTCATGATGAGCCGTCCGCCTGCAGGAGCGCCACGGATCGCCTACATCCTGGGGCCGGCTGAAGCACGCCTCTCGGTCCCGGGAGCCTGCTCAGTGGAGGAGCGCAAAGGGCTCGTCGCCGCTCAGCTCAGGCCCTGCAGCCCCGAGTGCGGGCGGCGCCCCCGTCCCTGCGAGGCTCACTGCGGCGGCCGCCCCTCGGAGCTCATCTTCTCTGGCCACGCAGCCAGCTACTCACACGCGCGCACAGCCTCCTGCCTGGAGGTTGCTGCAAACTCCAACGTCACGTACAAGTGCACTCCCAACTCCCACCCCAAGGGCTCACCTGCTCCGCCCCCCGCCCTGGGACGCCCAGCTCCGCACAGCCTGGTCCCTCCCTCAGAGCCCATCAGGCTGCAGCTCTGGGCAGGGTAATGGGGCTCGCCAGCAGCGCCCCAACAGTAATTTAACATGACCCTGTGAATTGGAGGGGAGAGACTGAACTTAGCTTCGGTGCCTCACAGGTTTAAAAGGGAGGTGTTTGACTTTGGAGAGTTGACATCTCCCTGTTCAATCCGGAACTGTTGGCTTAGAGCAAGTCAGGGGGGAAAAAAAAACAAAAAACAAAACCAAAACCCAGCTTCCCCAAAGCTCATTTTAGCTTCTCTCAGAGTCCAGGGGCACATTTTGTCTGGCCCAACCGGACAGCTCTTTGGGGAAAGGGAGGAAGAAGAAAATGTAAAGTCCACAGAAGCAAAGCAGCCACCAGTAAACAAAAGCATGTGGCCAATACTGCTCCTGCCCCAGTGCCCCAGTCCACAGTGCCCCTGTCCCCAGGGACGCAGAGAGCCTCACTTCTGTCCAGCTTCCAGGTTCTTGTTGCAGCAGCTCTCTTATTTGCCTCTGCAGGCACTGGTCTTACTGCTCCTTCTCTGTCCTGGCTGGAAGCTACTGGGCAGTGAGGCTTATTAAAAAGCAATGGCATATTTATTGTATCACTGGCTAGGATAATCCTGGAGTGACCACTGAGTCCCCAAGGCACTGATCCCGTGATAATGCTTTAAAGGAGCTCTGAAACTAGGTGTACAGACAGGGCTGCTACTGCTTCAGAATTCTAAGGGCTTTTGGGGCCCTTACATTCACATAGGTCCAACCATCAAGGTGCCACAGGGTGGCTTTGTTAGTTAGTCTTCCACTGTATGATGGCATTCTCTTCCCCCACAGGGGTGATTGGTGGCGTGGTAGAGGCAGGTTTTAGAAATTAGCCCTCCCTAGCTTGGCACCTAAGCTATTTCTGGTGACACTACTTGCATACTCCCAGGTCTCTCGCAGAAGTGGTTCCTAGAACTTGCTCAAGGTCTTGCTACTCCTTGAGTAGCCACGATGAACAAAAAGGTCTCCAGCAAGTCAGGGCTTTTCAGGGCTGTTTCCTCATCACTCTATCTCAGGGAGGGTTTTGGGGGGTCTCTGCAGAGCCCTCTGGTGGTAGCCTCCATTCCATGCACTCTCAAAAGAAACGTCCCAAGACCCCTAGCTGGGACACCACAATAAATTACTAAGTCATTCTCTTTTTTGGTAAAGATAAACATAAATAAGTTCCAAGTCTGGGAAGCTCATATTAGGGCATATTATTATCATATTAGAGCATATTAGCTACATTTTATTACTATGCAATATTCTTATTTCATCAGGTTCAATCAACATTTAATAGATATATCAAAAAAAATCACATTAAGAGTACCCACACTTGAGCTTTCTCATTACTTTATATATAGCAAGCAACATGTCAAGTATCTTGCATAAATCATTCCACTAACTACGAATTTCTGTAAGACCATCACCTCATTTCAGAGATGAAGAAACTGGGGCTAAGAGAGATTTAATACAATGTTCCAAGCCTAGAGAGAGTAAGTGGCTGAAAGGGGGGGGGGATTTAAATCCAAGTCTGACTAAAAGTCCTGCACTTATAACTGATTGATAGTTTCTTTTAAAAGTAAAATCCAAGAATTCCATAGAACTAATCTAATTCTGGTGGGAGAAACAGGTCGAGTAACCCATGAACTATTTTCTCTCATTTGAGCATAGTTTGGAAGATTTTACAGCACTGCCCCTTTCTGGAGGGCCTGTATGGGTTGGTCTGCAGCTCCCTCAACATTTCAAATTGGCTTGTTCCTACTCATTCCAGTGGAACACAAAAAGTGCTGCAAAAATTGTAGAGAACTACTTTCTGTTTATTAAAATATTGCACACAAGTCAAATCAATAATATGAGATACTCTTGTAACTTCACTCATTAAATTATTATTTAATCTTTCCCCTGCTCCCCCTCAGGAGACTCCAGGAACTTTTGGTATCTGAGCAATCCTCACCTCCTCCTGTCAACTCGGCTTGTCAGAGAGGAGGTAACAATTGTCATCTTGCCTGTCTTCTTCTACTTCATTTTAGATACGGAATGCTATTTTTCTCTGTACATAATGTTTTCAGCCTTATGCACTTCTTGTGTTTCAATTGAAGACATCTTACCCTCCTTTCCCTAGCAAAGACAAAACAAACACAAACTCAAAAAACAAAAGCCACCCACAACCTTTCTGGGAGTGGGTGTGGAGGAGATGCATATTTATAAACAAAAATTATCCTAGAAAACTCAGTGTACTGGTATATGGACACATACTAGTATTTCAACTATTTAAGAGCTCTAGACTGGAGTTAGGCTTCTAATCACCTAACTCAATACCTAGAAAATTGTACAAGTTCCCCATTACTAATCCCGAATCTCAAATTGCAAGTAAAAAGTGCTAATTTCAACCAAGAGACATGAGGTATTGATGAAAATACTATAAATATCCAGGCAAGCACATGAGTTATTTGCCCTCTGACCTGTTCTTTGGAGGGCATTAGCGTGAGCTACTAACTGAAGGATGTCATTGCACATCTACCTGTTTTAAATTTAGTTTTACAGGAATTAATCAGAAAGAGGAGCTGGGAAACTTTTTTTTAGGTCATATTCATTATATCTTCCCTGTCATCTTCTAAAAATGTATGGTACTAATGGTTTGCTCATCAAAGCCAAACATTTCCTCAGCTCTATAGGGGATGGCATCGGTTCTGATAGAAGTCTGTTCTTTGTCACTAACCTCCTCTCTTGTTTTTCCTCTCTTCAGGGATGTTGGTTAGGGAGGTGGGTAGATATTTAATGGCAACTTGTGGCAATCCAGGAGGTGGATTTGTGTGTTTAGCATCACAATCACCACTGAAGTAAGTTCATGAATGGATGCAGACAACTAGCAGAGCTTCTATTCCAGGACTGAGTTTTAAACTTCCTGGTCTGCCACCAACAGCATCTGCCTCCTATCCACTTCCCACTCACAAAACAGGAGAAAAGATGAAATAGCCTGTTTTTCCAACCACCAAATGACGATCTTTAAATTACACCCCATAGGTGTGGACCCAACCATGATCCTTGAGAAGAAAAAGGCAGACAAGTCTTGGCTGAATCATTATGAGGTGATGATTCCAACTCCATTCTCTAACTTGTGTTGCCCAAACAGTCTACCTGGCCTCCCTGGACTGACTCTTCTATCATTCATGGTGGGCACTGACCTACATCCTCCGGTGTGTGGATGACTACAGTTCTGCTGCATGGTCCCAAGAAGGCATTCAATCTCTTTGGTGAGGGAAGTGTCATGAGGCCATGTCAAAGTGGGAAATGATTCCAATGATAAAACCAAGATCTTGAGTCAGAGTTCTAGGTCTGCCAACACGATTGGCCAACCTCAAGTGGTCACAGCCTACTCTGGCCTCTGCTTTCATCATTTTTTCTGGTTGGTATAAAGAAATTTGACTTTTGGTCTGTTGGAATTCCATATTAGATTGGCTTGTCCTGTGACAAGTTTTGGAACCCATTGGCTGGATAGTCCCTAAGGTTCTGTTTATCTGTAGATTTGGGGTCTATGATATTGTCTTCTATACAAGATGGCTTTCAATGCCTCAAAAAAGCTTAAAGCAAGAATATACCTATCTAAAAACACTCACAGAGGATATGATTTTTAAAAGTGATCCTTAGATCACTTTTTTTTGACATAGAAAATACATTAGTCAAAGTTCATAAAGTTGCATACTAAGGATTTTTTACTGTGAGCAAATTACATCAGTTTGAAAACTGGGGGAAATATACCCCTACGAACAATTGAATTAAATACCTTTACCACCTATGAGTATCATTTTGTTTTGCTGTTCATTTGTTTTATTCTTATTGAGGTCACACTGGTTTATAACACTATATATGCGGTAGAGGTATGGGGTCGCACCTTTCAGGTGTCTGTCACCACAGCACAGCGAGGATGAGGCCACAGTGCAGTGCACACTGATCGGGGCAGCATGGTGCAGAGGCAGCTTCTGCAAGGTCCTGGGCTAGGCTGCACTCCCACTTGCAACTTCAGAGCCCTAGCTAGGATTAATAGAGGGTGGGTAGAGAAACTACAAGAGATGCTTGGGTCCTATGTATTGACTATGAACCATCTCTTTACCACCACAGGTCAGGAAAGCTTCCACGGATTTCTTTCAACAGTGTTCAAATGGAAAAGGGTACTCTACCTAGAGTTTCATTTGTCAAGCAGTTTAATCACTTTGTTTAGTATAATAGTACCCAGTAACTGGTAAGCCCTCAGAGCAGTCATCTTCAGTTTTCACTAGTTTTCTTTTAACAGGGTGGGGTGACCTCTGTACCTAAACAGTATGTGGCTTATGTTTCAGGTGCTCAAAGCAGATAGGCAGGCAGGCAGGCAGGCAGAATTCATTGATAGGCCCAGAATCCTGGAGTTTTCTAAAATTGTCCTCTTTATTCTCTTTCCAGACTATCCTTTTCTGCCTGCAAGGGGAATGATAAAACCTTCAGAGAAGTGCTTTGAAAACCAGGACTCTGGACTTGAGAGGAGGAGAGAGATTCAATGCCACGTAGTTCAGAAGTAGCTGCTTGCTGGTATTCTGGGTGAGTCACTGACCACAGATGGACTTGTGTCTGACACCTCTGCAGAGTGGAGACTAGGATACTGATCCACATCAGATCCTTATCTATACCAGGCGCAGATCTTCCTTGGATGATATCTCTAGAGGGACGCAATTCCAAAGGTAACGGATTGGTCATCAGACTTGCCTTGAAAGGAGATGCATGGACATGTGTGGGAAGGAGATGGCTCTACTCTGGTTTCTGGGTACAAGGAAAGCAAAGACCCATAGGCCAGAAGTATGTTTCATGAGGGCTGAGGTGGATGGAAGCAGAACAAATGCTTTCAGAAGTCCTGATTTGCGATCAGAGCTTCCTCTAGACTCAGCCCTATACTTCTTGGAAGGCAACATCTCCCTGGTCCTCTTATCCATGGATTTTCCTGTAAACGGATGTGAACTTAACAGTATCAAATACAGCATAGTAATGTATTTTCTCTTCCTGCTGACTATCATTCTTTGTTCTAGCATACTTGTGAAGAGTACACTGCATAATGCTAATAACATAAAATAAGGCTCATTTGTAACAGACATCTCCATAAAAGGGTGAGGTATTTTGTTTACTGCCCCTGCTTAACCAGGGGAGGAGTTGAGTGGCCTGGAGAAGTTATAGAACATGGAAGGCAGGTGGTGAGTTGGTATGGTCTGGGGACAGACTACCTCCTAGGGCTAGACAAGCTAGGTAAACAAACCTCAAAAAATGGCAAAATAAGGAAGGGTTATCAGAAAAATAGACTTCAGTGAGATTTTTCTTCCATGGCCAGACATCAAGACACCAGGGAGATTTCATACCTGGGGTCTGCAGGGGACAAGTCAAGACAGGCCCCTGGCATAACAGAACAAGTTCGTAGGTCTTGAACCAAGAAAGCCCCTCCTTTCTGTGAGGGGCTGAAAGCCCCTCCTTTCAGCCAATCACATTAAAGGCTGATGGAGGTCTTAAACTATTCCTAGGAAGTAAGATATCTGGGGAAGCCATGTGGTAATCTTTTGACCCCTCCTGGAGGCTTTGCAGGGAGTCTCACTTCTTTGTCCTTTATTTCCTATCTGTCTTTGTCTCTTTAAATTTGCCTTTTTCAACTCACTCGTGCATGTCATGGGAGTGCTTTCTTTGGCTTCAAAAGACAAGAATCTGGTAAGAAAAACAGTTTCATCATGCAGCTTCATTGGGCTCAGGGAGACAGGTAGAAAAGGGCGTGCATGCTTTCTGGCAGTTCTGGACTTGCAGCAGGAGATGGGGGGACTTGGAGAGACATGTAGAGACACTTGGCAAAGGTGTGAGTGAGAGACCTGTGGAAGATTGACAATGGCAGCTTTTATCTTGATTTATACCTTGATTTTGCTCCTTTGTTCCAGACTTGCCTGATTCCTTTTGGCCCCTGCCTGTGGTTCACGGCCAGAAGACACTATAGTCATGTCACAATCTTTCAGGCCACAGCAGCCTTGCTTCCAGCCAACCCTGTCTGATTAGGGATTTATCCCTAGAGGATGGGTAACTTTGAGTGTTTTACTAAGAGGTATATTTTTTTCTCTACACACACACTAGTTCTTGTAAAGTTCTTTTAAAGTGTTGGTTTGAGTACATACAAATGACCAGTCCACTTTGGAGTTTGAAAGTTTGGGGATTCTGGGGTCTCCCTTGGCTGTGTGACAACACATTGACTGCTAAGCTACTTCTGGTCAACTAGTAGGCTACTGAGATTTGGGGGAATTGAGCAGTACACAATTATTTTCTATTGCATTGGGGATTAACACCCCTCCCAGCCCTCTGTTGTCCAGGGGTCAACTATACACTTGCTTCAGCTTCCTGCTGGGTTATCAAGTATGTGAGGCAGGGTCCTGCCTGTGAACAGAGCCTCACTGAGCATTACTGAACATGCAAAGTCACTAGGGCAGAAAGTAGCAGACACAGAAAAGCCCTGCTCACTGTCAGAAATTCTCAGAGCACAAACCCCTTTGTGCAAGGGGCTTTGTGCACCCTGCCTTTCATAATCTCTGAGCCCCATTGGCCTCCTTCACCTGAGAAAATGGCTCTCCATCCCTATATCCCACTTACCGATAGATCAAAGAAATTTCTGAATCTCCTGATGCCTGGGTCCAGTGCTGTCTCTCCACAAACCCTAGAATTACCAGAAGCTTCTATATGAGCCCTGGGACTAAAGGAAATTGCTAAGGTGTGAAAGCATCAGAGACAATGAAAGCAAATCCCAAAAGGGATTGATCCTGGACCAAGGGCAGCACATTTAAAAACATTTAACTGGATACCTCTGGCCTAAGAAAGGTGAAGGGCTTAGTGGGGCATTACCTGACAGGGCTAAATGAGGAGAAAGGATGTCCAGGGCTGAAAAACAAAAGGTGCCTTGACCAGTGGCTTCAGCCAAACACAAAGAAACTAATGGGGTTTTGGACTAGGGAAAAACGGTACATGTTCCCGAGGCAGGACTCCATTTTGACTTCCTTGCCCCTCCTTAGTCTCCTGGGCCTGCTAGTCCCACATTGTTTTGTTTCTCTCCTTCTCTCCTTCTAAAAGCTCTTTCCGTTCTTTTAAAATTGTCTCTTTCAGCTTGCATGCCTGAGTTGTCCAGGTTCATGCTGCAGCTTTGTCAGAAGCCAGGCCGGGAAAAGCATGGTAACATAAGGACCACAGAGACTCATGAGTTTCCTTATAGGGATGGTGCAGGGGAATCCTAGTGGGTATCTAATAACTACTTAAAACACCTCCTGTGCCCCACCTCCACCCCCGCTCCCATTTAACCAGTCCTAGTGGCCGCCACAAGGCACCCTGGTCTTGTCTCCTCCATCCAACACTGCTCACCCCCCCCAGATCCGCCATCTTCCTCACTAAGCAAAACTTCGTGAAGTGTCCTGCCCAGGAAGGGGGAGCCCCCTAGAACTGTAGTGACTAAAATCTTCCTCCCAGCTAACTTCACTTCCCTAAAATCTTGGTTGGTCTGGGCATGTTTCCACCTGAGGAGAAACTTCCTCCCGAAGATTCGTGCTCCTCACACCAATAACCCCACTTCCTCACAGTCTGTGTTAGCCTTTCAGTCAAATTGCTCTTATCAGAAATCCTCAGGCTCTGCCCAAAGCTGGTTTCAAAGAGGTCATGAGACTATGACTTCAGCACAGCTGACCAAAGTTGTCTAACTCTGAGCTCATTGGAGAACAGTGAAGTTCATGCCAGAGATTTCCAAAGGACCCCACATATGAAGTGCTCCAAAACTATAATTGTGTCTCCCACCAATAAGCATGGAGAACTGCCATCCTCACTTTGTGCTTTCTCGAGTTCTGTTGCCCATCCTGGACAGGTGGAGACCTGTCTAGTTCTTAGCAACTGTAGTTAGAGGAGTAGGCCCGAGACAAAGGCAGAGATATTCAATGATCAGATATGCACAATGCACCTTTTTTTTTTTTTTTTTTTGGTAAATGTAAATAAACCCAAATCCTGCCAAGGCAAAGACTTTCACTGCTTTAAGGCTGAAAGAGAAAGTCTTACATGTATTGGACTAAAACAAGGAGGGTCAGAGGTCTGAAGTTATACCTTGCTCCCTCAAGCAAGTTAGTCTTACCTACGTTGCCACAATGATTTAGCTGGTGTTAGTATGGATTCTGAAACTACCTTCTAGGAGATGACGCCTGTCACACATTAACAACAGCGGGTTTGTCAGTGTGCCAGGGTGTCCAGAGAGCTTGTTAGGGAAGACCAGACCTGACTTGAGTTTTCCACATGTACATCAAAATAACCTTCCAGTTTAATGGAAACTTTTTTAAATTAATCAAGGTTTGTGTTTTGACTTTAGGATGATTATCCTTGAGAATTTCATGTACTGCTGAGTAGAAATAGATATGCCCTTCTGAAAGCTGGAAAAATATAGTAAAATTCCTATGAGAAATTGTGGCCTATTACCCTCTAGGTCTGTTTTTACAAAACTTTCCCCCAAAATAACCTAATGTGATCTTCTAATATAAATGTTCATCTAAGTTTTATTACAAGTGAAAAATTGGAAAGCTAGGTATTCAAAAAATAAAGTCACAGGAAATAAAGCTTGGTGCATTTATATAGAGCAGTGATGCAGCTGATTAATTGTCCAAGTTAATAGCAGGGAAAATGCATAGAAAATGAATTATGTATTTAATAGTGAATATAATCTATATTACAATTTCCTCTCCTATTGAAAGCAGATCATTCATTTTTAGCCTACTTAGTTTTCCTGCATATACATACATATAGGCTACCACTTTTCATTTTTTTTCTAACTACCACAAATAAAAGTAGTGAATCATTCACTTTCTCCTTGAGATGTCTCTAAAGGAGAAGCTTGTCTACTTTTAGAAGTTCAGTTCTGTAGAGTGTGGGACTGAGACCAATCTTGAGGCTTAAGTTTAAAGGGTCTAAAAATGTGTGTCTTGTAATAGATATAAATACTGCAGCAGAAAAAGTCTTCATGGACAGTCGTGCATAAAAAGTGTTGCTACTTCTTTTAGAGTATTTAGACAATTTCTATTTTTACATAGAACTTAGGTCCATGCTTTGAAAGTCATTGTCCCTCTTTAGAAGGTTCTATTACCTTGAGTCAGTATGCAGTTCTATTTTCCATATCCTGTTTTCTCATAGCCGATAAGAGCCTGCTGTGTAAGTTTTCTGAACATGTTAGTAAAGAACCCAGAGAATGAAAAAAGTGCTCTTCATGGCTGTGCTAACTGCTCCCTCATGAGTGAGGTTTTCCAGGGCTTGGCAGCATCTCCTTCACCTGGGTGGGGTTTAATTCAGTAAAGACCTCTACCCTTCTGATTGCCTTTCTAGGATGCTTGTCTTTGCTCCATCTCAGAAACTGTTCTTAATTCTCTTTCTCATCTCTGCACTTTCTTAAATGTAGTTCTAGATGTTTTCCATTGAAATACATGAGTGAAGAGGCTGCTGTGTTAGTGTTTTTGAACAAGAAAACATGCCCTTTCAACCAGCCTCAGTTCAGACACCTTGAGATGCAGGTACTCAAAACACAGAGGGACCAGCAGTGAAAGATGCCTGAGTTTGGTGAGAGGGGTGTGAGCATGAGGAAACAGCAAAGCAGCTCCACAATGCACTGCTTTGGACAAAATCACCATGATTCTCAGCATCAGGCCATAGATTAAAAATTAGTTTTTATTAGGGGCTTGTGTTCACCCCTTACATATCACTTGTTTCTATACTTCCCAGCATAGATTTGGTCTGATGTGTTCACTCCCCACCCTGAGAGCATACATGGAAATTGAATTTAATCTTCTCCCCCTTTGTCAACATTTATTTGTCCTTACTACCACTTGAAATAGATCCCTCTCCTCCTAGACATTATACCCTGTCTTAGGACCACTCTTGTAACATGAAGGAGGAACGCAAAACAAGCACTAAAGGAAACTACTAGACTTTCTACACATTCAAGGCTTGAGGCTCAAGCCTGGTGGTGGCAGCTCTGTGTGGAGCCTAACTTATGGGAAATACACCAGAGCAGCCCATTGATTTTTGTTTTAACCTTGACTCTTTATTTAAAGTAAGCTGGCATCAAATGTTCTATTGATAGCAGAATTCTAATTTGGGATTGGTAGCAGCCTAAAACATTTAAGCCACGAGGGATGACTGGGGCTTGATGTTATCCAGCAGAGGGATTCGCAGAATTTAAAGTTCACTTCACCCACAGTCTTGAAGCTGTGTCAGTTGTTGATGAGTGGACAGAAGTAAACTTCGGTGGGTTCAAGTCAGTGGTCCCTGGAGCTGACTGCAAACAAATTTATAGATTTAAGGTGTTTGCAATGAAGGTGATTTTATATTCTGGTTTCTACTAAGTAACCCTGCCCAGAAATGATACAGGGAAATGGAAGTTTGTCTTCACCCAGGAATATGAACTCATAGAAAACTTTGCTGTGAATTTGACTAGTAGTGACCATATCACACTGGAGATAGGAGTGGATGAGTTTGTTTCAATTTAGTCGTGGGAACTTTTCTGCATTCTTGGTGATAGTTCATTCCTGTTTGTAGTGGACTGTGGGAATAGATTCCAGAGGACTCCCTGCACCCATGCAGAGGGAGGACACGTGAAGAGCATCAACTATGAACTGGAAAGAATTTTGGAAGTCAACTAGTACATCACCCTTGGGTTGGGTCAGGAATGAGTAAAAGAGAAACAAAATACTATGCCTATTCTGGGAATGTCGAATAGAAGCCACCTAAATATACCTCCAGAAATGCACAAGGGTCAAAAATGAGCAGGCCTGAGTTGCAGCTGCAGCTGTTACTGTTATGAAGTTGATACTTCTTCAGATCAATGGGATCTGTTTACATTTCAGAGACTCTAGAGGTAAAGTAGAGGCCACTCTTAGACTTCAATTTTAAACTCTGGACAAGATTCAGGAATGTCCTTAAGGTGACTTTTTGGAAAGGAAGTTGTGTCTCTAGGAAAAATGAACAGCGCCATTTAAATTTCATTGATAGACAATGCGAGTTGCTTTCTAACTCCAAGAATCTCACTAGAGATGCACAAAATTAATGCATTATTAGGAAATGCAAATTAAAACCACTTCACACCCACTATCAAAAAAAAAATACCAAGTGTTGGTGGGGTTGAAAACCTCACACACTGCTGGCAGAACTGTAAGATGTATAGTCACCTTGGAAAACTGGTGGTTCAAAAGTTTCAACAGTTATATGACCCAGTAATCCTACTTCTAGGTATGTGCCCAAAATAAATGAAAACATGAATAATGAAAGGAAAAACCTGCACATAAATGTTTATAAAGGCTTTAGTAGCTCAAAATGGAAATACCACAAATATTTATCAACTGATGAATGAATACGGAAACTCCACAGCAGTCCTGGGATGTGATCCTGGCACCACCTGCTTCACTATGGATGGGTAAGGCTGCCCATGTGGTTCTGTCCATTCTGACCCTCACTCAAGTCCAAACTGTGTGTAACATCATGAATCTTAAAGGTGGTACAACAATCAAAATAGAAGGCTAGCCTCAGAATGCTGTTAGATTTCCAGCTGTCCTCTTGTCAGCTCTTATTCAACTTTGTTTTTCACCTTTTCTATGTATGTTTTCCCTAAATGCCCAAATAGGGAACACAATGCAAAAATAGAGCTCCATCCTTCCTTTTCTTATAGTATGTGACTTTCTACAGTATAGTGCTTCTTAAGATTAGCACATCTAAGTCTTCCCATAGGTATCTAGAGTTAGAAGTCAATCAATCTCAGGACTCATGCCTGTTGCCAGCTTCTCCTGTCACCAAGTAGGTTTCCCAAGAACTTATTAAAGCCACCTGGGACAAGATATAAAAGATCAAGCCTATAAGAAGCATCTTAAGATGAATTTTGTATGTATCTTTCAAAGGCACTGACCACAGTATAATCCAGATGACTTACTGTACATCCTAAGTACAAGGATGCAGATGACTATCTGGTATGATACCATTTATATGAAGTGTCCAGACAAGTTTATAGAGATAGTAAACTCGGTCTCTAAACACATACCCCAACTTGTAGCATTTTCCAACTGCTATGTTGTAATTGCTAACTATGACTCATATCACTGAACTTGAAATTAGTAGATGTCGACAGGTGTTCTTGTGAGCTTGTAGGTATCAGTTTTAACTCACCACTAAGAGTGTTAATGAAGTTTTACATCAAACAGTTCAGAAACTACAACATCAGTCTGACCATATTGTTAGGAGGGGGTTGGTGAACTAGCAAAATATTGTGGTTCTCAAGACTCTCATACTCAATCTCAGTTTTCCACTAGCTGTTGATCACCTTGGTCTATCAGTGAGCAAAGGAGCAGATTGGCAAGATCCAGTTCTCACTTATCTATATTGAAAATCCAGTCTAGTGTATGACTTCCTTTTCAAATGACTTTTCATTAAATTCTGACTCTTTCATAAATGTCTCAACATTTCTTGTCTTCCAGTCTCCACATTAATTCATTTTCCGACACACCCTGCCACATTGCTTCTACTTGGACCATTGCTAGAACCTAACCCACCACTTGGCATCAAATCATGGCCTCTCTTCCCTACTCACTGCCATGGAAGGGGTCTTCCTATAACAAACCCACAATCCCAGGTGATCCAGTACCTACCCATCACCCACTATCTCCTCCTGCAGGAACCCATCTTCCTTTGGCACCTCTGCCTGGAACATATTTTCCTTTCAACTTGTCTGTTACCTTTGCTCCTTTGAATCTCAGCTTCAGTATTTTAAAGTATCTCCTCTGGTCCTCAACTGGGTGAGGTGGGTGTCTCACACTCAGGTCAGCCTCAGCTCCTTCCGGTACTGTTCATCAGCCCTCCCCTAGACTGGCCATGGTGTGTGTTCAGATTCTGGTTTGGGGTTACTCAGAGGAAGGACCTGAGACAGGTTTACAGCTTGTTCTCTGCAGCTTGTATGGTGCTGGGTACATAGGGGGGCGGGCTGCCCAAAGGTTGGCAAGAGCATTGATATATAGAAGGCATTAAGAGGGAAGGGAGGACTCTAATGTGTTCAATGAAACCCCCTTTTCTTGAATGCTCCCCATCAGCCACAGCACAAGTTTTACTCTAGCTGCTCACTGAATCATTGACAGCTAGAGGTGCTGAGGCTGCAAATCCAACTAGATAATCTTCAGTGGTATGCTGGCCTCTGCATTCCTAGAGAGTATGTCAGGTGATCCTATCAGAGTCAGAACAGAATAGGCATAAGCCCACACACTTGAGCAAGGCACAGTCTTCCCCGTTATGTCCCTGAACTCTCCATATCCACCTGTTTTCATGTCTTCTAGAGCTGTAAGATGTAGAAAAGTATCCTCCTGCATCTCCACTTTGGGTGGAAAACATCTCACTCTATGTCAGATACACCCTCCTTTGAGAAGACTTTCCTGATTCCCCAAGGCAGAATGGCTTGCTTAGGCTTTCCTCAGCACTGTGCATGCAGAAGATATACAGTTTCCAAAGTGTGTACCGGGAACACTAACTATTAGAGGTTGTGGCTGCAGTAAATGGAAGATACTACACAATACATACCCCCCTGGAGGTCCACAATGTACATTAGCTTATTAAAGGCTCTGAGAAGACCTGCAGTGAAAACAAAAGACACAAAACAAAAACCTGCTGAGATTGATTTAACCAATTGTCTTACTTGCCTTGGATCCCAACCCATTTTCCCAACTCAACATTTATGGTACCTGCCCCAAGAGGTGTTGTGATTTAAATTATCTCTCTCCTGGACTAGTCTGAACTCTTGGAAGACAAGGTTCGTGGCTATTTAGCTTTCCACCTTTGCCATATGAACAGGTTTGTAACGTTAGCAGGTATTTCTTGAACAAATAACTGAATGTTTATTTTGCTCCCTTTTTGATTTTTTTCTAAAAGCTGAGTCCATTGATATTTCCCTTACCCTACAACAATATCTGCTTAGAAAAGAGATGCTGAACTTTTCTTCCCACAAGAGCCAACTCCATGGCCCTTTAGATGCTGGAGCATAATTCCTGCTTGCTCATGTGACTTTCACTCGTGTTTTATCCTCCCATCCATCACCGTTGCTCAGGAACAACTACACCTTTCAAAAGAAACGCATCATCTTGTGAATCATGAAAACAAATAAAATGTTTTCATAGGAACTTCATTTCTTACCTGAATGAAAAGCTGCTAATCAATATACTGCAAGACCTAGTGGGGGCTATTCTAGACCCTTCTTTCCTTTCTTGTAAAAATCACTCAGGAGCTAGAGTGCACACTCACTAGGACAACCATCTCCTAAGAAATTCTAGTGTCCCTGGAGTCTATGCCAGATCTTCCTGTGTTTGTATTTATAACATCACAGGTGCGGAGAGGACCTGGTAGGGATTTCTAACAGCTGAATGTTCATTATGACCACAGTTTGTGGAGTTTATCAGAAGTCCGTTTGATCTTGTTAAAAAGTGGGTTTAACTCAGCTGGCTGTATTTTTTGGATCTGTCTTTGCCTACAACAGATGTGTTATTGCTGCAAACATGCTCACATGACAACCTGACGCTGACTCTTTTGAAATTTCTTTTCCCTCAGAACAAGGATATGGAGTCAAGGTCACTGAAATTCATGAAGCAACTCTGTGAAATGCTGTGCTCCAGGACTGCAATCTTTTCCAGTGGGCACATGGTCAGATCTCACAGCTCCAACAACTGAGATGCCATCCTGCAACCCGGGTTTCTCCTTGGGTGAGAACGTCTCACCGGAGTGTGGCAGCTGAAGGGATCTCCGCTTCCTATTACTCATACTCATTTGCTCATGGGTCCAGCTGGTGTTTATTGAGCACTTTTTGTGCCCAGGCACTGTGTTGGAGGGTGGGATTGATAGTCTCTCCTTGTCTAAACTTGTCTGGCTCTCCTTGCCTCTCTTCACAATGGGTCTCATCCTTAGCCTGCAAGAAACAACTCTAACAACTCCAGCCCCACATGCCCCTCTTCTTTAGTGTTGCCTAGGAAGACACAGGTGGCCAAAGAAATTTCCTGTTCCAGCTGAGTCCTGAAGATGGGGCCCCTATCTTCCAGTGTCTGGGAGAGTAGGAGCTAGACTTGATAAATACCAGCTATCAAACCCAGATAAATTTCAAGCAAACCTGCCTCCCTGCTTTGTGAGGTTTCTCTTCAATTTGCCTGAGTCCAGACCATTCCCTGTCCCTGCTCCCTTGCTCTTGAAATGCCCCATTACCTCTCCATTTGAAGAACTTTGCACTATACAGCCCTACTCCTTCCCCAGTGTCATGCACTGAGTTTTGTCACGGTGATATTCAGCTGGGTTTGGGGATTAGAGCTTCTACCCTCCTGGAGGTTTACATTTCATTGTGAAACAATGCATAGTGTGGTGATGAGCCAAAGTCTGCAGGCACTGGGATGCACTTTGAGATGAAAGATGAGTAAGCCAGGCTTTTAAAGCACTTGTCTAAGAGCATTTCAGCCAGAGGGACACAGGAAAGAAGATGTCACAAGAACAGAGGGGGCAGCAAATTGAGAGGGGAGGTTGGAAGAGTGGGTGAGAACCCACCACACATAGCCTTAAGGCCTTGGTACATCCAAATTTACTTTTCCTTTATTTATACTGTCCCTTGTCAGGGTCATGCTTGGAAGTTAGAAATAAGGCAAGAGGCTAGGGGAATGATCATTCCCTGATCATTCTTCATGATCATTTCCTGTCTGGGAGGGGCAGGAGGCAGGGGGAGACCGAAAAGGTGGGCTTTCTTTGACAAAGATTGGTGACTGCTCTTAGGAAGATATAGCTCTGGGCTGCTAGGGCAACTGCAGGGTGGTGGGGCACCAATTGGGGTCTGATCATGTGTCCCATCCCTCTTCCCCCCCAAGCTCACTCACTTGTAAAGTTTACAGGGTCTTCCTCAGCCTTCTCAGCAGGCAGTTTTAAGAGGCAGGGCTGCTGAGACATTGCTGTTTCCTCTACTCGGAAGGACCTGTCTGAAGAGGAACGGACTGGAAGATTGGCAGCAAGGATGCTGAATGTTGTTGAATGGATGGAGTTGCCCAAGAGCAACTCCCAGCATATTCCAGAAATAGCTACCAGCTTTTTCTAAACATGCGAAAACAGGTTTATCTTTCTAATCATTTCTCTTCAGAATGGGGCATCAGGTAGCCTGACACAAGAGGGAGGGGGTTTAAAAAAATGCCACTGGGATCAGAACATTCTAAGACTGGGATGTGCTGAAGGAAATAGGCAAGTTGCTTCCCACCAGCCTCAGAGCAGAGGGGTTAAGTCATCCCTCAATGAGTATCCACTGAAACTTGGCATCAGTCCCTACAGGGATACGGCTTGCTGGCCATGATTTGAGTGGTCAAAGCTGACTTTCTCTTGACAGCCAAACCTGAGCATTTGACCAATACCACCAAGCGATGACTCAGTATCAGGGGTGTCATGCTCCAGTGATGGCACTGGCGTTAAGTCAGGAATCTGAATGCAGTGTGCCTGCTCAGTGGCTTTGCACGCTGCTGGTGAGCCACACTAACCCCCGCAGGGCGGAGTGTTTCGCAGCAGCACTGTCTGCAGTGGAGCAGACTGCAGCAGCCGGCCCCTGTTCCTCTCAAGTCAGTGGGGACCTTCTGTACAGTGCTGCCTTCAGACAAAGTGCCCACATAGCACCCTGCCTGTGTTAGCAAGTATATAAAACAGGCAACTTTGCTCAAAGCCCTATTTTCTCAGACAGTAAACATCGAAACCAGTAGGATGTCCTGATTTGCTCAAAAACCAGGAGAGGAAAAAAGATATCAGCCATCGAATTAAAATAGAAAGTACCTTAATTCAGTAATAATAGTCAACCAAGATATAACACTGCACGATGAATACAAGTCTCAAATTCAGCAGGTATTGAAATATTGGCACCACTAATGGTAGCAAACCACAGGATAGCTTTGGAATCAATATCTTACATGCAGATTTGAGGATTCCTTAGACATTTCCTTTTGAACTCCACCATACTTACTGGCTAGTGGACAAAGCAGTGGCTCCCAACAACGGGTGTTCAGCCTCAGGATAGAAGCCATTCCAGTGCCCCCCAAATGAGGGCACTCACAGAGTTTCCTGTGGAGATCCATATCCTCCCAAGTTGGGGACAGGTTTCTTCCACCTCAAGGACATGATAATGGCTCAGATACAACACAAGTTAACAACTGGGTTAGATAGATGCTTTAGAATGATGTTATTTAAAGTTATATAGTTGAATGCTTTAGTCCCACACATTCACCATCAATGTTACTACCATCAAAGAGCCATCAAAGAATGTTACTCTGTCCTGCTGACAATATTCCTTCTACCTGAAGCATCAATTGTCCACATCTGAATCCTTTAAATCTTGGAAAACATCTCACAGCTGGTGAGGTCCCAGTAGATTATCATGGAGGCAGGAGGGTGATGATGGAGGCACAAGCTTAGCAGGGGCCTACAGCTTGGGGTAGGACCAGTGTAACCCGGCGGGGGGGGGGGGGGGTTGCTTAACAGGTGGAAAAGACAAATAATTAAGTGAAAAAGTAAGATTATTTAGATTTAGTTTGTGTGGTTGCATCCCTTGCTTCTTGCTACAAGGACTGTCTTTCTGGTTTTCTAGATAATGCTGCTTACACTGTAAGACACGCCTGAGAAGGTCCTAAAATACAGTGTGTCTTGTCACCTGTTTTCAACAGGCTTTCAGATAGTAAAGGCGTCTGAGGATCACACTTTTGTAATGGGATTCTTATTTAGAGCAAGATCTATTGCTCTAAAATATGGTAGACTTTAAGTTAGAGCTATTATCCTATTTGTCCCAGCATGTGGTGCTGTAGCCTCAGTCCCCTCTGAGAAACAAATGAACATAGCCCCCGAAATCATGGACCAGACTCAGGGTCATCATAGCCCTTTAGCTGTGATAAAGGTTCTCTCTAGATGCCAAAGTAGGCATTGAGTGCTATGGGGGGGTGCAGATCAAAGGACACATTGCTGGATCTTAGACTCAAGAGTAACACATCTTGACCACTGGAGGTACATTGCACTCTGTTTTCAATCATCAACATTGAAAAATGAAGTTCTCTGTACTAGGCCAACATAAGCTCAGTATATGCTCTTCTAAAGAAGCCACTATATTTTGTAGACTTTATAAACATGCAAAAGTGAATGAATACTTAAACATGAATACTTAAAAACTCAGTACAACCTGTTTCCCATGGAAAGGAGGCAATCCTGTAAACTGAATGATAGTAATGAACAATCATGGTTCACAAGTGTTCAAACTAATCATGTGCATTAAATCCTTGGTAGAAAATTAGCAAGAGACAATGCCCTTAAACTAGATATATTTTCATAACATCTAATAGGATAGAAATTATTTCAGATTTGAACAAAAGTCCATTGTAACAATATAAAGAAATTGAAAAATTCAGAAATGTGGGCTTTTTTGCCCGTGCCCAGCACACAATAGGGATTTAAAGGAATGTGGTTATTAAACAAATGGCCAGGTGGAAGGAAGACTGAGCAGGGCACCCTCATGACTTTGTGACTCATTCAGGATGTGATATTTTACATTTAATTAGATGTCCTTTGAACACGAGAGGTTTGTATGGTCAGGTTAGCTATAGGCTCACACTGAATGGCTAGTCCTCGTGTAACTAAAGAAACTTCGGAAGCTAAGCATTGGTGACAAAGATGGGGCACTACCAGTGACCCAGCCAAATAGGTTAGCAATACAGTGACTTTTTCCTGAAGTGAGTATGACCTGCCATGTGTTTATGACTGCATTCATGCAAAGACCCGTACCATGTCAGGTCCTGGGTGCCTGAGATGTTCAGGAGAAAAGAATCCTATTTAATAAGTCTAGTAAATCCAATACATTGGATTACACAAAACATGCATGTAAATATTTCAGAATGCTATTGCTTTTGTTTTAAAAATAGAACCAAATACTGTATAATCAAAATCTGATTATAAACTATTTGTTGTATTGTTTAAAAAACATAAATTGCGAATAGTTTGTGAATGAATTCAAAGGATTAAGATCACTAACATAAAAGGTTCTAGATGTAAAAGCAAAGATTAACAATAATAGGAAAAGGGCTCAAGATCTTAGATGCTCATAAATGCATGAGAGCTGGTGTCTGGGACTTGTAGAGTGTGGTCACTAGTTAACATCACTTTGAACATTGATAATGTTTTCATCACAAGAAAACCGAGGGGATGATTAAATGTATTGTGGTCATTATTCAATGTATACACGTATCAAATTGCTATGTATTGTACATGTCAAATCTTTGCCTGTTACATGTCAGTTACATCAAGAAAACGTCCAGAGAAGTGCAAGGGATTCTTGACCATGAGCTCAACCTCAAAAAAGGATTGTAAATTAAAGCTGAAATATTTCTCATTTGTCGAATAGAAAAATATCCATAAGAGACAATATTCTGCAGTTGCCAAATCTGTAGAGACATAGCCACCAGTCACTGCTGATGTTATATCCTACTGCTAGCAATCAATCCCAAATGATATACCAAGACATTTGGGCACAGTACTGATAGAATGTTCATGATGGCAAAGACTGGAAAGACAATGTTGACCAGCAGGGGTGGAGATTAAACCAGACCATGATCATGCAAATCTTAAGCAGCTGAACAGGGCAGTGAGTATGCCCAGTGCCTGGTCTGGAGTCTCATGTATTGTTTCCTTCCCCAAAAGTGGCCAATTGAGTCTGGAGCAGTAAGTGCACAAGATGATCCTGGATCATATTGTCTCACATCAAGGGATCAGGTCAAAAGGACACAAGATCCCTCTGGCCAAAGATGGGGCAATTGAAAGGTAATAACTAATGATGCAATCACACCAAAGATATTTGAATCCACGGGTTTATAAAAATGCTTAGAGAAAAAAAAAAGTTACTAGTTACCTTTGGAGAAAGTCAATTTGCTTTTAAAATTGAGTAATGGAAACTTTTCTTCAGTGTTCCAGTGAACTAAGAAATAGAATCAGATAATTTTGCAGTTTGATGAATTAATGGATTTAACCAGTTCATTAGTGGATTTAGACAGTTTATTAAAGGCTGCTAGTATGTAAATAACCAAACGTTACATAAATTGTGAATAAAATGCAGAATGGTGAATTATTCCAGGGGAAAAAAACAAAACACAGATCCCGGTAAAATAAATAAATAAATAAATAAATAAATAAATAAATAAATAAATAAATAAATAAATAAATAAATAAATAAATAAATAAATAAAAAAAAAAAGAATTGGGGGAGAGAGGAGGTGCTTCTTTTTCTGATCTCTTAAGGATTCAGTTGCACAAATTGATGAATGAAAACATATCCAAATATAAAGTAGCCATTAAAAGATTCTTTCCTTGAAAAAAAAAAAATAATCAGATCAAAAATAACCTAGATTTTAAAAATCTTTTTCTCTGTATTAAGTATTAAATCTTTTTCTCTGTATTTTATATGTAGTTGAAACACAACACTACTGTTTAGTTTGACTTGATTTACATTATGAAATGATTATTAAAATATATTTAACATCCATCATTTCATATAGCTACAAAAACTTCCCTTCTGATGAAATCTTTAGGGTCTACTCTTAGCAGTTTTGAAATATACCATACAGCAGTGCTAATTGACTGTTATATATTACATTCCTAACACTCATAACTAGACATGTGTACCTATTGAACCCCTTCATTCATTTCCCTTAACCTTCCACCACCATTGTGGCAAAACTCTCTCTCCATGATACCATGTCGTATTTGCCCTTCTTTGTCTTTCTTTAGTATAACATCTTCAAGCTCTATTCACGCCATCATAAGTAGTCAGATTTTTTTTGTTTTTATGGTTGACTATTTCATTGTGACCTCACAATTTCTTTTTTTTATTTATATAAATAAAAGATGTAAATTTCACATCTTTGCAATCCCAGGGATTTGCCCCCTCCCTCCCTACCCCCCCCTTTCCCTTCTGTCCATTGTTGTGTGCTTCAGTTTGGTGCTCAGCCTCTTTTGTCTTTTCCTCATGGCTTTTATTTACTTTTTTTTTCTTCATTATGTCCCATATATAAGTGAGACCATTTGACTTCTGTATTTCTATTTTTGACTTGCTTCTGCTAGTATGATTCCAAGTACATCCATGTTGTCAAGAAGTCATCTAATTTGTCATTCTTAATTAATGAGTAGTATTCCATTGTGTATAAATACCACATTTTTTTTCAACCAGTCATTTGTTTTGGGACACTTGGGTTGCTTCCATGTCCTTGCAATTATAAATAGTGCTGCAGTAAACATCCGGGCACAGGTGTCCCTTTGTACCCACATTGAGGTCTCTTTGGGGTAGATTCCCAAGAGAGCAATTGCTGGGTCAAATGGTAGTTCCATTTTCATTAATTTGAGGGTCCTCCACACAGCTTTCCATAGAGGTTGGACCAGTTTACATTCCCACCAGCAGTGTAAGAGTGTTCCTTTCTCTCCACATGCTCGCCAGCACTTGTTGTTGCCTGTTCTTTGAATTGACCTCACAATTTCTTAAGCCATATACCAATCAGTGGATCTTGAGGTAATATGCATATCTTGACTATTGCACATAATGCCACAGTGGCTATGAGGACGAAGATCTGAGTTAGTACTTTTATTTCCTTTGAATAAGTACCCAGAAATCTAGATCCTATGAGTTTTAACTTTAATTTTTTTGAGGAACCATATTACATTTTATCATGGTTATGCCAATTTACATTCCTACTGATGTTGTGCCAGGGTTCCTTTCTACATCCTTGCCAAAATGTATCACTTGCCTTTTTATGTTTATGATAATGCATTGTGAGGTAATAGCTCATGTGTCCAACCTAGCTTTTATATTAACTACATCTACTTATCATTTTATAGGAAACAGAAGACAAAAGAATAGGTCAATGACCCAGAGCTTCAATCAGCAGAATCCAGACTGTGGAACATTCAAGATAAACTTCATCAATTGCAAGGGACAAAAATTACTTTAAAATGAAGGGACACCCATTGGTGAAGACACTGAAGTAGTAAATAATTGTAGCCTATTGATCTTATCTTAGATTCAAACAATCTGAAAAAAAAAAGATTTATGAGATAACTTGGGGAATGTGAATGTGGGATAATTTGTATTGAGGTTTTTAAAAAGTTATTAATAGAAGTATGCATATTTATAAATAGATCTAAATGGGTATGGAATTTTCTTCAAAGCAACTGAAGGTAGCAAATAAAGGGTAGGAGATGAAACAAGGTTGGTCATGAGTTAATGAAGCTGAATTAATGAACAAGAACCTGGTGGCTCATTATTCTGTCCATTTAGAGTTGTGTTTTCCATAATAAAATGTAAACATTTTTAAACTGGTCTGATATCTGCCCTCCTTGCTTGGGTATGTGATGATTTTTATTATTAGCTCAAATTCTATCCAGCTTTCCAGAACAAGCTTAACCCCCCTCAGAACACCTTTCCTGGTCACTCTGACCTAAAGAACTACTCTGAACGTAACTTAGTCAAGTAGCTACACCTGGGCAAGACTTCCCTTGCTGTTAGTTCTCCAATCTATTTAGATGAGTGGTTATTTCACTTACCCCTGTGATTTTACTTTATTCTAAAAGTTTGCTTTCAGAAACCCTTACAGAATGTTGGCAGATGGAAGAAATAGAGGTGAATAAAATCCCTAGGACTTGGACTTGCATAGAAAGTGACCTGGTGATTCCAAACAATGTCCATGAGGTCTCCTAAACAGGTACTGAGATAGAAAGTGTGTGTAAGGGTGCTGTGTGCAGGTGAGTGTATGTGTGTATGTACATGTGTGTTCTAAATCCTGGTGGAACATGCATCTTCCTTAAGCTGCTAATGAGGCCCCAGTAAGTCCCTCAGCTATGCTCACTATAAGTGAGATTTTCCCTCCTCCAGATCCCCATTGGGCAGGTTTTTAAAGAAGTCAAGATTGAGGCAGCCAACCTGTTTTGTTAAACTCTAAATTTGAGCCCAAGGAAACAGCACAGGATGTAGATTCTAGACCATGAGACATGCTGGAGAAGGGCAGTGTGGATTCTAGACTACAAGACATGCTGGAGAAGGGCAGTGTGGAGAAATAGCCACCTCCTTTATGAAGGAGGAATATCAGAAGGACCCACAGTTGGTGGAGTGGTCCTCAAAGGACATGTCTATACTAGCTAGACCCACTTCTAAGCCATGCACTCTTCACTATTCAGAGGTGACTTTCAGAGGTCAACAGATTTAAAAGCATCTCATTGAAATCAAGCCCAAACATTTTCAGAACAGACCTATCTGCATACTCATGCTGAATTACTGAAATTCCTTCTTTGGGAAATTGGAATGATAACTCAAGGTCACAGAACGAAACTCACTATTCACTCTAAGAAGTGTCCTGAATTCTGCTGTAGCCACTGCACAGGCTGGTGCAGTCAACTCAGACATCTGGTATGCTCCATTCTGTACCATGCTCCCCTGCTTCATCTATTCTCTTCTTTAAGTTAACTGGTTATTTTTAATAGTTGGTGAAAATTTGAGAGTTAAGGCCATGGCCTTAGACTCAAAAGCTGTCTTCTCTCGAGTATCCTTCAACTCAATGCCAAAAAGCAAGCCAGAGATCTGGTGAAGGGCTTTCTCAACATTTAAGCTAAGCCTGCTTGTCTCAGGAATGAAGATTTGATTTTTAGGCTTAGTTTTAAAATGCTTTCTGGCTATCATCTGTCAGCTTCACAGAACTGGGAATCAAGACTATGGCTCTTCCCCCTAACTGGAACATACTCTAAGAGTTCTTTCATTTACTGAAATCCTGGCCTTCATTCTAGTCCACCCAGGTCTGCAGTCATCACAGATGAGGCTGTTCACAGGCTGTGGTCTAGCTGAGTGTAGGGGGTCAGGAATCTGGGGATGTAGGTTCTCACCACTGAGTTGCCACAACTTCTGAGCATCAGGACATGGCAGCCCAACTATGACAAGTTGGAAAAGAAGTGTGTGGAGACAGAGATTAATGGTTACCATGAGTTAGAGAGAGGGATAAATAGGTGAGTGGTAAAAACTATGGTCAGTATGATACTATAAGGGTGGGTAATGTCATAAAGAGATTTCTAATACAAACTACAGAACTCCAGAACATTCAGACCTGGCCTGAAAATGCTACTCTGTAGTATTTGTTTTAATCTAAAGCATTAGGCAACCAAAACTCAAAACATTCCCAGACTCTGGGTGATTATGTCAAAATAGATTCAATCGTAACCAATGTACCGACCTCATGAGGATCTTGACAGTGGGAAAGGTTATGGGTGGGGACTGTGTACTTCTGATGGGAACCTGAAACTGCTCTAAAGAGAACTGCTCCATAGAGAATGATGGAAGGAGTTGCCTTCCCAGGCTTTCTGTGATACATTTAATGACACTAAATGTTGACTGAAATGGCCAAATATGTGTGATGTCGCTGAGTGGAATATGGTTAACTCAGAACAAGAGGGTCTGTGCCCATGGCTGCAGGTTCCAGAAGCAGAGGCTTGGGTGCAGCAGAGGGGACTGGAACTGGATGCTGTCCCCTCTGCCTTGGTATTTGGAGAAGCCAAGTATCCCAGTGCACAGCTGGACACACCACTGGACAAAGCCATGATGCGAAGTTAAGCTGTCTTCAAGGGAGATTTGGGGAACAGTGCTCTAAAGTATTGTTGCTCAAACACTTAGAATTTCTCTTTGGAATAAGCTTCCAGTATCCTGTTAATTTTCAAGGTATATAATTTCTGGGAAGGGTTTGAAGTTTGGTGAATAAGTATGCCCCCAATGAGGTGACCAAAGAGCAAGGTTTTGTTTTGTTTCCCTTTATATTTCCTTTATTTTTTCTTTTTTTAAAAAATAATTAATTAATTTTTTTGTGGGGAGAAAACAAGTTACAGATAGGTATACATATTACAATACCATGATTACAAAATTATAAACCATGCAAAATAATATATTATTTACTCATATGTGTGACTTAAAAGTTTCAAATACCACAGGAATGATAAACGTCAAATCCAGTGTACTGAGCACTATTTCTGAAAATGTATAATGGGGAATAGGATAGAAAAGATGTCCACAGAGAATGTCAACTATCTCTGTGATGACTGATTTTTAAAAATTTTGCACTGGGGTGATGAGGGGTTAGAGAACCTCAGAATCAGGGGAGACCTCTAAGACTACATTATTGTGTACCCTGGGGTCTTCCCACCTCCCTAATACCTGTTGACCATCCTGTTCTTTTGTGCCCTTTGCCTCCCCCACCTTCTTCCCCCTTCTCCTCTCTCATTTCATCGTTCAGCCCCATTGGTTATGTCTAATTTCTTATTCAATTGTTTGTTTTTCCCTATAGCCATCATATAAGTGAGACCATCCTGTATTTCTTTTTCTTTTTGGCTTATTTCTGTTAATGCGTCCTTCCAGTTCCATCCATGTTGCTGTATATGATATAGGCTTGTGTACATATACCACATTTTTTTTCAGCCAATCAGTTTTGGGGCATTTGGTTCGTATCCAAATCTTGGCAATTGTAAACAGAGCTGCAATGAACATGTGTGTAAAGGTGTCCTTTTGAATCATTATTTTCATGTCCTCTGGGTAGATTCCTAGTAGTGAGAATGCTGGGTTGAATGGTAAGTCCACTTTCAATTGTTTGAGGGTCCTCCACACAGCTTCCATAGTGACTGGACCAGTTTGCACTCCCACCAGCAGTGTAAAAGGATTCCTTTTACTTCACATCTGTGGCAACACTTGTCATTGTCCATTTTATTTATATGGGCCATTCTTACTGGTGTAAGATGGTATCTCAGTGTGATTTTAATTTTCATTTCCCTGATTATTAGTGATGTGGAGCATTGAGATCACATTTTTTGCTTGTCTAGAAGGTGTTAGAGAAACCATAACCTACAGGATGAAGACTTGAATAGAGAAACCACCAAACCAACAGATCACATCCTCTCCTTAAGCTCATCTGTTACTGAGATCTCGCCTGGAAGTGTTACTCTCTAGTATTTGATTTAACCCAACATCATAGGCAACTAAAACTCAAGTCAACATTCCAATACCCCTAAAGAATTCTCCAGAGACAAAAATCTAGCTATATGGCCACTGAGATGTGGGAGGAATCTAATTTGGAACCACTGGGGTGATGAGGGTTTAGAGAACCTCAGAACCAGGGGAGACCTCTAAGGCAGGCCCAGGTCTGTTTGTAGATGTTATTAGTTTAGCACGTTTGGAGTGAGACACAGGAATTTGCATTTTCACAACTAGCCAGATCAAGCCAGGATGGTTCGTGTCAGAAGGCAGCCTCCTGAGCTCCCTGTCACCCCCCCTTCCAGGCTGGGTCCTCTTCTGGGGAGCTGTCAGTGTGCAGAGTGGCCATTCAGTGGGTTTGGATGTGGATGCCGTTTCACAGATGGTAGGGACTGGGAGGGCCTGAAAGGCCAGCTTGTTTTGCAGGGCTGAAGGGGCTGTGAAGTCCCCATTTTTACAAAATTTGTCTCTGCTTGGAAATTATTTTTCTGATATAAGATAGTCAAATCGGGACATGACGAAAAGATGGGCCAGTTTCCTCTTCTCAAAAGTTAAACCACCTCTCACTTGAGTTCTCTAGCAACCAACAACTGCTGAGATCCTCCCTTCAGCAAAGACTGCAGAACCACCTGCCACACGAAGCAGAAGCGTGTAGTGTTTCAGGGACTCTTGGCAGCAATGTGTTTCACACAGAGCTCCAGCATATGGCTCAGGAAGGAAACAGGGATGTTCCAGAAAGGATCATACTCCACTTTATGATCTCCTGCTACTTTTCTGGCAGGAGGAGCTTAACTGTATCCTGGGAATGGAGAGGACATGGTATGTGTCCTAACCCTTGTATGCCTGGATTCCCAACCTGGTCCCAGGCAGCTCCTCCTTCAACCTGACCTAATTGTCATTCTACCCCACACTGGTTGTGTTGATATCTCTGGGCTCCAAGACCTGCTCCCTGCTTAGCTACCTAGTCCAACATCTGTCCTCTACCCATGGCTCTGTGACCCTTTGTTCTCGAACCCATGGACATCCTTTGTTCTCAAGCCCACGGACATCCTTTCAGACATGCTGGCTGAGACTCCTATTCCACCTTGCTGCTGTCATGTTACTTTTACGAGACAGGATGGTGTTAGGCTAGGAGAGGGATTCTAGCCTTCTTTTTTTTTTCAAGTATTTCTTTTTTAACTAAAGAGGAAGAAAACCAGATCCTTCTTGACTGCTGTATACAAGAAACTAAGATGGCATTTTTGAAAAATTACTGTCTTTCTTAACATAGTGAGAAACAGGCAATTTTTTTTAATCAAAATAAGATCATTTTCCCAGTGCAAATACTAACAGGTTTATGAGAGATTTGGATAATGTACATGGAAAGTTGAGAGGCATTTAAATGAAAAAGCTTATTGGACAGAGTAGCTATGGTGACATCTCCCCTCAAGACACAAATTGTCTGAGCTTGAAATTCACAGCTCTCAACAAAAAAATACAGGATGGGAAAAAACAAGATTTACCAACAAGTATGTGTCTCAGACAAGATGCCTCTATCTTCCTTTAGTCTCTTTAGGACCAACATCTCTGTTGGATTAGGATTAAGTCTTCTCTTCCCCTTATCTGTCCAGAATTCCCTTCCTGTGAAAGCTTTTCTGTTAAAGTGGAGGTGAATATTTCCTCTTGGGGGGAAGCCTGATTCAGGGATGGTCCCTGAATTAACTCTACAGGCATCACTGACTACATCCCATATATAAGCATTTATTAAGGTTGTTCTTTCATAGAGGGAACTTAGAGCTTCCTACTTATGCATATTTCAGGTTTTCTCCAGTGGAGAAGTTTGGCTGGAAGAGAGTCTATGCATGCACATGGGTAACCTACCACCAACCCCATCCCACACAATGGAGTCCTCTCCATTCAGCATCTGGTAGCTCTATTAGTCAGTACACCAACTTTTCTGAATCTCAGGTTGTTGGTGTGCAACATGGGGGTCATAATCTCCTTTCAGATTAGATCATTATGGTGTCATGCATAAAATAGCATGCACAGGTGCTCACTATATAGCAGTTATTATAATCACTAGGCATCTAAAGTGGGTAAGACTACTAGGATCTTAATCACTGACAAAGCAAGCTGTAATAAACTGACAGGAACTGAAGGAACAAGGAATGGGGTGCAAAGGCTATGGACTTGGACTCTACCAGGTCTCATTCAAGATCTACCAGGTCTCATTCAAGATCTGCCCATGCCATTTGCATGGGGTGAGCAAGGGCTCCCTCTTTGTTCTACATCCTTTTCATGTATATGCAGCAAGATGGCATGGACCATGGCCACAAAGGCTGCCAGTTTAGGAACAAGGTCCACCTGTGGTATAAAGTCAATAGAAACCCAGGACAGCCACGGAGAGGTGCCCAGGTTGTACCTACATAGAGTGCACCATGGTGAGGATTAGTGGGCGCACGATGCCTAACCCAGGCTCTGCCAGCCAAGCCACCCCCTGACACACGTCTGGAATAGAGCTCTTGTTCTAATTACCAAGAGGCACTTTGCTAGATGCTGGCAGCAGCTGTGAGAACAGAAGGAAGCCTTCAGCACACAGCTCTTCTCACTCTTAAATCTGATGAATTTTGTGGGGAGAAGGAAGCCCTTGCTCTAGGCACCTATGAAAGTTGGCTTCAGGCAGCATGCCCCTGCCTCCCATTCAGGGTCCTAATGGCATAGGGGGTGACTACAGGTGCTGAGTCAGGAGCCATTTGAATGGCCTGTCATCAAAGCAGTGTAGTTAAAAACCCCATACTTCATCCTGAGTGTTCAAGGATTTTGTACTCTAGTACTTATTACTACTGCCTATTGTAATAAGCAATCCTTGCATCTGACTCCATGATTTACCTAGCTACTGAGTTGCAAATAAGTTGAGAGGTTGGTGAGCTAGTTGTGTCTCATGAGTTGAATTAAGAAAGTGGTTTGAGATGGAATCTACTCTTGGTGAAGATGCTGTGAAGTAGAGATGACAGAAGCATTTTGAATATTACATACATCTGAAAGTGGAAGGTTTGAGAAAAGTGACACCAATTCTGAAAATTTTCTGTGGATAATGATGTTATCAGACAATGCACATAGTGTTCCCATGTGCATTGGTGTCTCTTGCTTCAACAATGTTTAGATGGAACAGGACCTGGGATGCTCCTTCTATCATCTTCTAACCACTCTCCAAATATTTTTCCAGTTGCAACCTGCAGAACCATTCTCTGCAACAATTCTCTCCAAGACCAACCAAAACCAGTTGGGCTTAGCTCCAAACTGAGCAACAATTATAAGCTCCCAAATTCATCAGAGTTCATCCACCAAGGTTGAGGCTGCCATCAACCACCTGGTCAACCTGCATCTGCGGACTTCTTCTACAACTAGATGCTGTGGCTCTGGCTGGCATAGGTCATCTCTTCCATGAGTTGGTTGACAAGAAGTGAGAGGGCATCCAGACCTCTGGAAGATACAAAATCAGCATGATGACCATACCCTCTTCCAGTACAACTAGAAGGTTTCCCAAAATGAGTGGGGTAAAATCCTAGAGGCCATGGAAGTCACAGTGGTCCTGGAGAAGAACCTGAACCAAGCACTTCTCAATTTGCAGACCCTGGATTCTTCTCACATGGATCCTCATCTCTGACTTCCTGGAGAACCATTTCCTCAATAAAGAGATGAAACTGCTGAAGAAGAAGGGTCACCACTTGACTAACCTCCACAGGCTAACCAGCGTCCAGACTGGGATGGGTGAGTATCTCTTTGAAAGACTCACCTTCAAACATGACTAGAATCTTCCACAGCCCTGTGGCTTTTGGGAAACCCAAATGTCACTCCCTGCTGGTGACAAGGCTTCTCCATGGAGCTTTCCCAAGATGTGGACCTAAGGAAAATAAAACTTTTTTTGCGGTTAAAAAAAAAATGCCATCAGACAGCTTTGAATACTATAGAGAAATCTTTTCTGAAAGTTTATTGATGAGCAAATCTCATCATCGAAGGAAACTGTCACTGGTACCCTGATCTTCAGTAACAGTCACCCTGATTAATCAGCAGCAGTTGATGTGGAGGGGAGACCCTCCACCACTGATTGAAGGTTTAGATGGTTAGCATTTTTAATAAGTCACATGCATTTGTTCAGACAGTACTATTGCATATTGAAACTATAGTTTAGTATAAACAGTATTTATATGCATTGGGAAACCAAAACCTTTGACAACTTGGTGAAAAGTTGGCTTTACCACAGTCTCAACTTCTCCCAGGTGTGTCTGTCATTAATGAGGACATGTGTCAGGGACAGTCAGCTACAGGGATACTGGTAGCAAGAATCTGACTCATGTTCTAGTGTATTCATAACAGTGTCCCCAAGAGAAAAATGAAACCTGCCTTTGGTTCAAGTCATCATTCTGCCATTTGAAGCTAGGCCCCAGGTAGAGTTGAAGGTTGGATTTTTTCTTATGAGAAGATAACAGTGGTTTCAGTTTTGCATGGAATGGTTGTGTCCTTGTGGCTAGCAGCATAAGTGAGGAACATGTCTCAGTGTGGGTTTAGTAAACTATACCTGCTCTGCAGATATAAGTGAGGTTTCAGAGCAGATAGAGTTGAAAAAAGAGGAGTCTGCATGGCAGAGTCCAGGACCCCACCCCAGCCCCTGCCTGTGTCAGCTACTACTTCCCTGTCCCAATTCCTAGTAGAGATGAATTACTCAATGGGGACTTGGGGCTCCCACACCTTCACCCCTCCCCCGACTGTCCCTATTTGAATATTTGGAATTCCCTCAAGCATACCCTATTGTTGTGGTTTGTGTCCCCTAAGAGACTAATGCAAACATCAGTACCTCAAAAATGTGACTTGATTTGGAAACGCAGTTTGCAATTTAAGATAGTCACATTTGGAGAAAGGAGCTCTCTAATCCAACGTGAAGGGCATTTTCTTTTTTTAAAATTTTTTATTTTGTAATTATCATGCAATACTGGTCATGTTTACATGGTTGTACTGTACCCCTTATTCCCCACCTTCCCCACATTTTTAGTTTGATTAATTTAATTTTTTAAAATTTTGTTGTATACCCCAGGGTTTTCCCATTTCCTTAACACCTGTTAACCATCTTATTCTTTTGTGCCCTCTGCCTCCCCCGTTTTCTTCCCCCTCCTCCTCTCTCATTCTCACATCGTTCAGTTCTGTTGGTTATTTTTAATTTTTCTTATTCATTTGTTTGTTTTTCCATATATCCGTCATATAAGTGAAACCATCCTGTATTTCTCTTCTTTCTGGCTTATTTCTGCTAATATGAGTCCTTCTAGCTCCATTCATGTTGCTGCAAATGACATAGGTTTGTCCTCCTCGATTGATGCATAGTATTCCATCATGTACATATACCACATTTTTTTTTTTTAGCCATTCATAGGTTTTGGGGCATTTGGGTTGTTTCCATATTTTGGCAATTGTAAACAGCTGCAATAAACATGCACGTACAGGAATTCTTTTTAATTATTGTTTTCTTGTCCTTTGGGTAGATTCCCAGTAATGGGATTGCTAGGTTGAATGATAATTCCACTATCAATAGCTTGAGGGTCCTCTACACAGTCTTCCTTCCACTTGGATGGACCAGTTTGCACTCCCACCAGCAGTGTAAGAGAGTTCCTTTTTCTCCACATCCGTACCAACACTTGTCATTGCCCATTTTTTATATGGATCATTCTTACTGGTGTAAGATGGTTTTCTTGTTTAATTTTTTATGTTGCATCCCTAAGATAAGACACAGGAGGAAAGATGATTTTTCAGTGCAACAAGTCAAGGAACGCAGGGAGATCCAGAAGCTGAGGTGCTAAGGAGTAGCCTTCTCAAGAGCCTCTGGAAGGAAAATGTCCTACTGATAACTCGATTTATGACTTCTAACCTCTAGAACCAATAGGGAATAAAACTGAGTTTGTAATATTTGTTATAGCAGCCACAGGAAAGGAATGCTCCAGGTTTTGGATTCTATGCATTAATGTGGCCAGAGAGGCAGCTAGGTCTGGTGTCTTTCCTGGACTGAGCTTGGCAGACCACCCACCTGAATGATCTGTTGCCCAGTATCAGAATCTGAAGTCCTGGGACAGACATGAGTGATGTGTTTTTATGTGAGTTTTTTTATACATCACTCTGAAGATAGTTGCCACAGGTTTTTGATCTCAACTTTAACATATTCCGAAATTCTTATTAGAATTTTATTAAAAGGCTTATTAGTTCCCCCTTAGGGTGACAAGAATAGATGAATTTGTTTAGGCTCAACTAGTTAGCAGGTAGGAAGCAGGAAAATTAAACTACCTCACAAGGGAAGAGCCAGTCTGTCCACTGTGTCAGCAGTGCAAGACCAGGAAAACAAAATGGGATTTATTAATAAGGTGATAAAGAAGCAAGAGTCCCCAGGCCTGCCAAAGCTCCTGGATGTCTCACCCCATTTCAGTTTTAGCACACATGCATCTATACAGAATAGGGCGTTCTCTTCTGGTGGCTGTCCCAGCACCAAGCCAGCAGCAGGGACCCCAAACCAAACATGAAACAGATCAATACCAAGTTCAGGTTTCCAGCAAGCTGTCTTCTCATTAGGGACAAATGTTTCCTTGTCCACCTAGACTGCTGGCCATGGGCCAAAAGCCTGTGGCTACTCTTTTCTCCATCTGACTGTGGCTGGACTGAGCGCCCCAAGCTGCCTGCTCCTCTTTCTCTGGTCTGTTCACATGCGCATGCCCCATTCTCCCTGCATGTACTCTTTGGCTCTCCCACATTCTCTGTTTTTCTTGTGCCTGCACTCTCCTCTCATGAAGCTTCTCTCCTCACTCCATGTGCTTCATTAAGTCTCTGCCCACAGTGGCATCCCTCTAGTTCAGCTGCATCTTATTACAAAGATGGGGCCACAGCCTTCCGATTCAGCCTTGTCACCTCCTTGCGGATTGGCTCAGATGGATTGGGTTCTAACTTATAAAGTGAATGACTATACCCGTTTCGAACCAAAGGCAGCTGATGTGTGCACTGCCAACCCTGCGGGGCATGCTGGATCCTCCAGGATCTTTTGTAGGCAAAAGCATTGACTCGTTACAAGATATTAATGCCTCCCAGAGACTAGAACTCTCATTTGTAGATTAAAATAGATTCTTTGAGTTTAACCAAGTTGCCTAACTCCATATAGCTACAAATTTGGAGCTGGACCCAGCCTTTCCACTACCAGGCTGGTTTCCCACTGTACTACCTTCCATTGGGGATGTCTTCTGGAGCCTTCAGTTATCAACACAGGTACCCAACTTCTACATCAGCCTAGATTGAACACTTCCCTGTCAAAGGGGACAAGGCAGGAAGGAGGTGGTCTCATTAAGATGAGAACTATCTGAATGGAAAACCCCAGTTCCCTCGCTGATACTGTAGGTATTTTGGATCATTAACCAGTGCACTAGTTTGCGCCTCTTTGTAAATATAGTGTCAGGCCCCATTAATACAGCACTGTGGTTCAAATGGGTACCACAAGACACCGCCCTGTTATGTAAGGGATTTATATCAACATACACATGGCACCCATTGCAAAATGCAAAGTTGTGCTGTGTGTGGCAGCCGCATGTCAGTCACCAAGGGAAAGTGTCAAGGAGACTGCTCAGATTGTCCTGTCCATATAACCAGCACTCTTAAAAAAATTATATATAAATTTCAAGTCATTGTAATCCCAGGGTTTCATGCCCCATCCTCCCCACCATCCCCCCCTCCTTTTCCCCCTGCCCGAAGTTGTGTGCTTCAGTTTGGTGCTTAGTTTGTTTTGACTTTTCCTCATGGTTTTTGTTTATTTTTTCCTTATATCCCATATATTAGTGAAACCATTTGGTGTCTGTCTTTTTCTTTTTGACCTGTTTCTGCTAATATGATTTCTTCTAAGTACATCCATGTTATCATAAAATCATCAAATTTGACATTTTTAATTGATGAGTAATATTCCATAGTGTATATATGCCACATTTTTTTTCATCCAATCATCTCTTTGGAGGCATTTAGGTTGCTTCCAAGTCTTTGCAATTATAAACAGTGCTGCAGTAAACATCCGAGCACAGGTGTCCCTTTGTATCCACATTGAGGTCTCTTTTTAACCAGCACTCTTTAGAGCTCCCTAAATGAGGCCACTGGGCAGCCATGTTTGGGAGGCATGCAGCATCCTCTGAGGGCAGGTGGAGCCACGATGGGCTCTATCATCTGGTAGATTTGGGAAATCAGACGGTACAAGTCTGACAAGCCCCTGGCTAATGCTGATGCCCATGTGAAGCCCACACTGTGGGAACCACAGTCAGAAGGATGAGCAGATGGAGAGTCCCATGACTGTGGCTACTTAACCTATTTCCATTAAGTTTCCATATCAATTGAGCTAAGCATGAATTTGCAAATTAAATTTCCTAACTGTACTCTTGGCTTTACCCAACGAGGTTTGGGGCTGGGCTTGCCAGATTCCAGAGGGTAACTTCTCAAGGTCGTGTCAAAGTGACTAGGGAGAAGGAAGTGCAATCATCTAAGTACATGCAGTGCATGTACTGTCTTGCTTTTAAGATTTAAAGATTTATTTTCTTATATTTTTGTGTACTATTTGATTTCTTCCCTCTCATATTGTCCTTGTAGTTCTACCAAACAACATGTCATTTGTCACCCTGGTCTGTTGTGCTCTCCCACCCAGTTTAGCCCTCTCACCCCCATACCATATGGCTCAAGTCTATGCTAAACTTGCAAGTTTTGTCGTTTTTCCCTGACACTATGCATTCTCTATATTCTGCATGTAAATGAAACTGGTATTCCTCCTGACTTATTTCACTTAACATAATCCCTTTCTGTTCCATTCATGTTACTGCAGTGGCATGAGTTTTTGACCACGGAGTAATATTTCATTGTTTATGTATATATATATATATATATATATATCTTAATCCATTCATTTTTTTGGAGCATTTAGGTTGTTTCCATATCTTGGCTATTGTAAATAGTGCTATAGTAAACACAGGAGTGCAAGTTTCCTTTTGAATTTAGTGTTTCTGTGTTTTTGGTAGATTCCCAGGAGTAGAATCACTGTGGCATATGTAGGTTCATTTCTAGAGTTTTGAGGGACATCCATGAAGCTTTCTATAGTGGTTGGACCTGTTTGCATTCCCACCAGCAGTGTAAAAGCTCTTTTTCTCCACATCCTCACCAACATGCCATTTACTTATTTACTTTTAGTATGGGCCATTCTCACATGTGAGAGGACTCACTGTGGTTCCAATTTACCATTTTCCAGATAAATAAAGCTGGCCATTTGCTAAATGCACTTTAAACATCTTTGACTCTACACCTGGAAAGGGACCCCACTGGCTACTTCGGACCGGTCTTGGGTTGGAAGGGGCACTGTGCCTGCCTGTTGGTGGCCCAGTCACTAAAGTTCACTAGATCACCTGGACTATGCCTGCAGTGGCTGCATTCTTACCCTTATGATGGCTGCTTGACTTCATCTCTGACTTAGTTTCTAGTGTCAGCTAGATTAGGTGTGAGGCTGATCCCTTGTCATCAATTCCTTTCCTAGTGATTTAACCTCAGCCTCACTGTCCAACTCTAATGGAACAGGTGACCTACCTCTTGAGGCTCAAATGTGCTGGGGAACACATTTTGAGTCTACCACAGCGCCTGACATACAGATCTTCTTGTCTGCCTTTAAAGGTTCTCTTTTGACCCAGAATGGGAAGATTTGGGGTCTCCAGAAAAATAAAATCATATTTTAAGAAATTGGTTCACATGCTCATGGAGGCTGGCAAATCCAAAATAGACCCACAGGTTGGAACTTCAGAAAACACTTGATGTAATTCCTGTTTAAGGGGAATATGTTGGTAGGATCCCTTCTTGGGAGAGATCAGCTTCTCTTCAGGTTTTCAATTTATGAGATGGGGCTCATCCACATTATGGAAGGCAATCTGCTATATTTTAAAGCCTGACCTAAATATTCACTTCATCTAGAAAAGACCTTCACAGAGGCATCCAAGTCAGTGTTTGATCAGTTATCTGGGTGCTACACCCAAGCCAAGTGGACACAAACCATCTGTTGGGCTGGAGGCGCCCCTGCAGCTAGTCCTAGTAACACCCTCTGGGAGCAGTACATTACAGGCCTGAACTCTGGCCCTGCCTTTCCTGGCAAGCAGTCAGCAGGATCTCAGACACCGCTGCACATTAAGAACCATGAACAGCCAGTACTGGGAGGACACCGGCCCCCGGCAAGCTGTCCTGCCCATTGGAATAGTCATTCAGAGCAGCTCGCGGTTGCGCGGCCAGCATGGTAGCAGGGTAGTCTTGAGTGGCCCTCTGTATCTCCACCACAACAATAAGAATAGGGCTCTGGGGACTGAAGAGGCCACTGAGGCCAGGCTAGATTGCACACAGTGATGCCCGGTCAGCAGGGATATGGAGGTCAAGCTAACAGACACTCTCTGGGGATGCAACCCTGGCCAGAGTTCTTGAAGATCAGAGTGAACAAGTGAAGAAGTCTTGGCTTCGAGATCTTAGGTTTCACAAGAAGCCAGGGTTGTAACAACTGTGTCTGGGAGCACAAGGTGGCCAGTAGCAAGTGGCTCAGCTGCAGTTTGAGCCTGGGGGGAGGGAAATTGGAAGGGCACAGAAAGTTCTGTGATCCAGATCCCTCCCTGTAGTCTCTCCCATATCCTAGTTTTTGCTATAAAGAGAGATTGGCTCACTATTGCCCCATCTGTGAGGATTAACTTGAAATTGCAAGGACAAAGCCAACAGTTTGAGAATAAGCTCTTTCCCTCCTGGGTACTGAGCAAATGAAGGAAGAGAAGTGATGCTCAGGTTGTGATGTATTAAGAGGGGCACCCTCTTAGGAAACTGACAGCTCAGAGTGAACTAGGGGAGAGAGCACCTTGCCAAGTTTGGTTGATGCGTTTGAAAAATATTTGACCATCTGTGTGATGAGGCACTGACACCTGGTTGAGTCTTCTCCCCTGTAGAAAGGACTTCCTTGAAAATCTAATGAAGATGAAACTTTCCTTCCAACAGGAGCTATCTGAAGCCTCCTAAATAGGAGCTGGTTGCTGCTCCTCCAGGTATGGCAGGCATGCCCATCTTGTGTGCCCTTTCTTCCCTACATGTCTCGTCTCTATCAACCAATGTGGGTGGGCATCAGCTCGTGTTCTCACCTACCTCATGACCCTGTAGCCATCATTTTGAATTCCACTTCCCTTCCCCACCATTTTGCCTATTACTCCCAACCTTCATGCCATTTAATACAGCTTTTCCAGTTTTTCCTCCCAAGTTCTTTCTAGGTATTTGAGATAATGAGCACAGTTTATTACATGGGGTTATCTATGGTAGAAATACAAATATTGCAAGGAAAACTGATGAAAATTCAATGTTGAAAGCCTCAGAAGTCTTTGAAAGCTGTACACATTCACTTATTAAAATTTAAAACCACCTGAGATGTAGGTTCTGTTATAGGCATTTTGTGGATGTATAAACCAAGACACAAACTTCAAGAAATGTACCCAGGTCTGCATGCCAGGAAGTATGGAACTAGAACGTATTCCCTGGCAATCTGCAGCCTCGATTTTTTAACCAATTGTATATAACTTTTCTTACATCATTTCATCTTCCATAGTTTCCCACCACCATTTTACCTGTGAGTCATGACCATGATCCCTTGTGCTCATCTCTCCCTTCCCTCGTTGTATGTTTCAGTTCTGTTGTCAGTTTTCTAGTTTTAACATTTTGTCCTTTTTATTTGGTTTTCTCTATATCCCACACAGATGAGACTATACCTAGCATTTTTCTGTCAGTATCAATTTTTTAACTACAACATTATGCTGCGTTGCTTTTTATTTAAGATTTTTTTCTTACATGGTTGCAGTCCCCATAGTTCTCCCATCATCATATCATCCATAACCCATCACTGAATCCTCCCCTTCCTTCTCCACCCCACTCCCCCTTTGCTGTAGGTTTCAGATCTATGGTCAATTTGTTGAGTTTGATTTTCTTATCCTTTAGTTTCTTATATCCCACATATAAGTGAGACCAACCAGCATTTATCTTTCCTTCTACCTACTCACAGGGAGGATAATCTACGTAACTATTTCTTAGCACAAAGTACATAAGTAAATGTTTTTCTGACTGATATGCTAAGATGTTTAAGATTCATACTGAAATACCATTATTTTACATTCTTGCTAGTGTCTTGACAGTATAGGATTCTCCTCAGGTGTAGTCTCCATGACCCTCTTGCCACCCAAGCTCCCACCTTAGTTCCCCCTCTTCCCTAAGCTGAAGATCTATGGTCAGTTTAAGGGTTGGCTTTAAAGTTTGCCTTTGTCTACCAGTTCCTGCTTGAACTGAATTTATGTATGTCCACTGATATAATAAGTGTTCATTAAAACTCATCATTTTGAATGTTTTTAATGAAATGTCCCACGCTTATTAGCAGCTAGCCCTCATCTAGGTGGCAACAAGCTAAAATCCACATCCGGTCTCTGGAGTGAAACTAGCATGGAGAAGGGGAACCTAAACACACACCTGCATTCATCACAAGTTTCTGTCAGAGATAGTTACAGGAAAAAAAATAAAGCTTACCTTTGACCCTGGTTTTTCCTATATCCTACATATAAGTGACACCATCTAGAATGATTTTTCTGATAGGAGTCTTGTAGCAAAAGCCTTGAGCAACCTGCAAGGCAGGAATTCCCTAAGGAGCAAAGCTGATCGTGCCACAGCTGTGACAGAGAAGCCAGGGTTTACAGACATGCAGTCTGGGACCTAAGTCATCATCCTTGCTGACCTCTTATTCTGAGGGTCCCACTGGGCTGTGCTATGGTACTTAGCACAGCAGACATTCAAGAGGCGCATGAGGGATACCTCTCCACTAGGAACATAGCCAGAGTCAGCTGCTACCACAACCTTGGGTGCCAATGGGACTCTAGTGGGACTTTCAGGCACCAGACATGTGTGTTACATAGAACTTTGATTCCTTCTCTGTTCTCCTGAAACAGGACCATAGAGGTGCTCTAGCTGTTCAAAGGACAGGGCTCAATAGAGGATGGGTCACTGTGGGTTCTTCACCCACACACACAATTGTCAAGACCACTCAGCCCAGGGAAACAATGGTGGGGTCTAACAAACAGGGGAAACAAGTGCAAGGCCCCCAGTGGCAGCTGTCTCACTCCATATAGTTTCCAAAAGTCTCAAAGAGTGCTCATCTAAAATGGCGCAGCTTGGGACTCACTCTGCATGAGGTGGATTCTGACTCTCGGTTCCTGGCCTCAGAGGAGATGCTCACACTCTGATTCTCACTGACTCAGTTCCTGACCTCCAAAGGAAGAAAAGTCAAAGAGCTTCAGAGTCCCGGCCACACTTGCCTCCCACCTGCTGTCACCTGGGGTCTGGCGCTCATGTCACACTGACAAGCAGCAGGCTAGGATCCAAGTCACTGTAGCTGGAGGTGTTCCAGGTGGGGCTACTGAGATGATGCCACAGCAGCCCACAGCCATAGCTTGATGGTGGAATGGACACCACTAGATGCTGGACCAGACAGCAGCGCCCAGCACTGGTGCAAGATGAGCTGCAGCTCCCAGGCCACTGGACACCTGTGACCAGTGTTACAGTGAGTTGCAGGCCCACACCACCAAAAGCCTGACACCAGGCTCAGGGCTCTTGGTGCTCTCTTTCAGGTGGTGTTAGAAGCAGGTGGGAGGCAGTTGTGGCTGGGCCTCTGAAGCTCTTTGGCTTTTCTTCCTTCGGAGGTCAGCTGCTTGCTTCTCCTTTTGGAGATCAGGAATTGAGTCAGTGAGAGTCAGTGTATGAGCATCTCTTCTGAGGCCAGGAACTGACATAGTCCTCCTCATGCAGAGGGAGTCCCAAGCTGACCCCTACCCTGCCCAGCCTCCTCTTTCAGTATCCCCCATCTACAAGTCTGATTTTTTTCAATTCTATGGCGTTGAGCCATTTACTAACCAGATCAGAGCTGGTGGATCAGTCATTCCATGATCCCGGCACCAAACCCACAGTCCTCTGCTGCTTGGAGCTGGAGGAGTTAATGTTGGAGCTGCCTTGGGGGACCCCAGCTCCTCCATGCAGCTCTGAAACAGGGGCTACATGCCCAGGGGCAGTATGGTAGGGGAATCTCTGCCATTTGCCATCATTAGCAGCCTCTACCTGCAGCCTGAGCCCCACTGGGGCCACTGATGGCAGGTGGTAAAATGCCCACCACCCACCGCCTATTGCACTGTATGCTAACAGTGCTCTGGAGCCAACCACAGGACTCCCAGGTGGGGTGGGGGAGAGTGGTATCCGCTCCCAGGAGGCCATGCATTTAATAATGCCTATGACTCTTAAGATAGCCCTCATCCCCTTTTCTAAGGCCTTGTGGTATTTAAGGCTCCTTGTGGCTAGGAGAGGCAGGAGAAACCAGGTGAGGTGGTTTTTTCCCCTAAGGTCTGGGATAGAAGTGACCTCGGCTGCACAGTTTGTTCTAGCTCAGATCCATCTCACTGCACTGGCATTTGGGGTAGGATGGTGGAGACAGGAGTATGCCAATGAAGGAGGCAAGGAGAAGGTGAACCCAGGCCTGTCTTGTGCCGTGGTCTTCCTTTAAGTACAAGGTTCAAGAATTCTACTTTCAATTTCCTCCCTCCTACTGAGGATGCCTACTTAAGTCCAGAAGTTTGGCTGTGTTTTTGTAATGCATGGACCCTTCCCCTCACTTCTGCCCCTCCTTTTGGGAGATTGAGGAGTTAGGATAGGGATGGGGGTGGGAAAGAAAACCTCTGAGCTCCTATGAGGGGAGATGTAGCCATCATGGCTATGCTCCCTAACCAAGATGTCTGCTCAGCTGTATCCAAAGTTCATACCACCAACCGGGGCTTACGCTCAGTGGGGGGCTACTGGACTGTCACAAGGTAGGGTTTTTCAAGTTCTCCCACCCCTAGTGAACCATGCCTATAAGAATGATAACCAGGAGACATATGGGGCCCCTGATGATCAGGACAGTAACCACCCCATGCACAGCTTGTGGGGTTCTCTGCACAGGTACTGACTGGAATGGAGAGAATATGTTGCATATTAGAGCCAATGAGCATGTAGAGAAGAGAGGGACTCCTCTGTGCATAGTCAATAGCAGGCCCAGGGGAAAAAAAAATAGACACCTGGTCTCTGAAACCTGCTTGTGAAAATCAAGGTTTGATGAGCAGGATTGTAACTTGGGGAGGCAAACAATCTATAGGGAACCAGAGAAAAGGTCAAGGAGGCACAAGGAAGGTTGGCTTATATTAGGTTTTAGAAGTTGTAAAGGGCAATTTCTAGAAGTTAATTGAGAGTTGGAAGGTCAGTGATTTCTCACTGGTTACAGGTAGAGAGCAATGATAGCGGGCAAGGAGGTCCCTGAACGCTGCAGTGGCAGGTGCATGGGATCGCTCCCTCATGATTTCCTGACTTCACGTTGAATTCAGTTCTTTTTTCAACTTCAGTTGTGACCATTAACTAGCACTACTACCTGAAATGAAGGTGCTTCTCAGGCTCTCAGCTGTCAGTTGCTCTCTCAAGTAGCTTGCCAGTCCAGAACTACCAGCTCTTGGGCAGGGTCACAAAACGAAGGCAAAGAACTTTGCTCTTCTTCAGCCCTGCTTCATTCTGTAGGCCTGAGGTAAGAAAAGTCGCCCCCTCTAGTGCAGCCATGGGCCATTCTGGAGGGGTTCATTGTTGGTCCTAGCAGCTAAAGCATTTTGAAGTCCTTGATGGATTTTACAGGCTTTAGTGCCTCAGGAAACCAGGCATGCCAGGGAGGCATTTGTATGGCCAGGCCAGTTGTATGGCAAGAAGGCAGGCTAGGAGACAGGTGAACACCCACCTCCCTACACCCCTAGGAATCTCCACACCCTTTCTCTGGGCTCTCTGGCATTCTCTTCTCTCCCGGGTGATGCTGCCTCTTAATCACCTCCCAGGCCCAGGCGAGCCTACTCCCATGCACACAAGCATTTGAAGGGTAGAGGGAGGGTACAGTGTCACAGGTAGAATTGATTAAAAAGCCTGACTAGCTCCTTCACCCTACATTTCCTATGGATGGGGATGACCGTAGCCAAAGGAGCGTTCTTTCCTTCCAGTTTTCGAAGCTTTTCCTAAAGCAGTTGATCTAGCTGTTTGGGTATACAACTTGACCCTTGAAAAACTTGAGCTTGAACTTCAGTGTGTGTAGGTTTACTCATAGTGCAGCTTCTCTATCTGGAATTTGTTTCTGGCAATCAACTGTATCAGCTGGCTGAATCCTTGCATGTAGAACCTGTTTTTACAGAAGCAAAGTCACATGGGTTTTCCACTGGTGGACACATCAACATCCCCAAACCCATTGTTCAAGGACCAACTCTAGTTAAATTTTAAAAACAGGGTTGTTATGGTTGACCTAAAGGAACTGCAATACAGTCTGCAGATTTCACAGGTGTTCCATAGCAGTCAATATGGCGATCACAGTCTGCTCTTGATAAGACTGTCACAAAGACTCTACATTATGCCCTTTCCCTATGAGACATTTCTCTCAAGCTCAAGGAAGCCTCAACCTTCAGTGCTCCAGGTAACCACCAACCTAACCAAAGGCTATTTCCTCACTATCTTACCTGAAAAGTGGCTGGATTAGCTTCTAATTTAGCACATTTATTTATCTATTTATTTATTTATTTATTTATCTATCTATCTATTTATTTATTTATTTATTTATTCATTCATTCATTCATTTACTTATTTACTTATTTATTTGTTTATTTATTGTGTTCCTCCCCCTTCCTCTTGTCCCCCCTCTGGTCACTCCAGCTCCTCTTCCACTGCCAGTTATTGGTCAATTTTTAGTCCATTGGATTCTTCCTCTTCTTTCCTGGAGCAATCTTCTTTTGCCAGGTGTAGACATGTTTTCCTGGGACACAGTGGCCTGTGCTTAGTTTTCCAGGTTTATCTTTGTTGCAGGCAGCCAGTTCATGCATGTTTGTATCCTTTCAGTGTCTCCTCCTTTTTAGTGATCATCTGCTCTGACCCAGCTTCTGCCACATTTTGCTCTTTCTTTGTTTCATAGTTCTGGTCGCTGGCATTGGTAGCAGTTGTCCCAGTTGATGTTCCTGTAAAAATTTCTTAATTGGGATAGGCACTGGCAGATGGTTGGTCCGGTTCGTTGTGGGGCTACTGCCCATCTCTGTGACTCTCTGCATAAAATGGAAGGGTGCTTAGCTTGCACTGAAGGCATCTCTGAACCTGAGATTCCGTTCCCATCTGTGAGAATCTCGGTGATTGTATTTCTGAGTTTGTTTCTTTAGTTAGTCTCACAGCCCTGTGTGTTCTGTACTTTACTTCTTTCTCCTTATCTCAATCTTCATGTGTATCTGCCACTGAATTAGTGATTTGGTTGTTTCTGGTGAGGATTGACTGGATTTAAAGAAGACCAGAGGGAGTGACCCCTACCAACTCACCTACTGCCCTTCACCACGCCTGCCACCTCCCCCCACCCCCCTTGCCTTGGCCTATAAGTCTGGCAGCCCTCCCCCCCAGTCCAGGGATGTTTCCAGGGAGGGCTGAGCCTCTGGGGATATAGATGGCCCAGTCCCCAAGGGGACTTTATCACTTATTCTTAACATGGGAGATTATTATATTTTAGAGAATTTTAAAAGGAGCAATAAGAATTTTAAAAGGAGAAGCTGCAGGTCAGACATAGGTACCAGTGTCAAACACCATTTGGACAAAGCTAATGATCTTTATCACCCACTTGTGTGCTAGTCTTTCATTTACAAGTATTAAGACCTTGGGCTGGAAGGAAGTGGAGGCTTCTTGAATCACCAGGTATGAAGCAGAGCACTGTCAAGATGCATGTTTCTGGAAAGTTAATTCTACTTGTAGATTTCAAAGTCCCAGGCACTCTTTTGTGTTATGATGATAACAATCCAAAACAATGAAAATGACTTAATGCAAAAGGAAGAAGATTTTATGATGACATGTCCATATTCCCCCACCTAGAAGGTAAAATTTAATTTCCCTTCCCTTGAGAGTAGACCTGAAGAGTCTAAAGTCATAACAACTAAATGCAATATGGTATCCTGGATGGGATCCTGGGGCAGAAAGATATTAGTGGAAAAACTGGTGAAATCCAAATGAAGATTGGCAGTTAGTTCACAGTGTTGTATAAATGTTTATCTCTCTTTGTTGACAAGTATATCATGGCTATATAAAATGTTAACATGCAGGGAAATTGGATGAAAGGAAAATGGTACTCTTTACTATCTATCTCTGCTGCTTTTCTGTAAATTTAAAATTCTTCCTAAGCAAAACATGTATTTAAAAGAAAAAATGAGAAAAAAATAAAAAAAACAGACAAATTGTTGGTTGGTGTTATGAGTAGTCTTGCTTATTCATACTTTCTAGAGTTTTTAAAATGAGTGCATGTTCATTTTATAATAAAGAAATCATAAAAGCTATTTTTGGGTAATTCTGTTAGTGGAAATAAATAAGCACCCAGACTATTTAGAAGAAATGAGATGACAAGAGAAACCCAAATGGTTAGCAGAATGGAGAAAATAAAGATGTCCCCTTGCCCACAATACTTCAGGTTGTTCTAAATCTAAGACTCTTGCTTGGAATCTGGACTAATACTTTTCAACTTAAGAAACAACAGATCAAAGAAGTCCCAGCTGTGATGTAGGAAGTCAAGAAGGGGTCTGACCAAGTCGGCTCATCAATGACTGTGAAACAGGCTCAGATAACAAGCAAGGTTTAAGAGGCCATTTTACTGTGAAAATCAACTATGGAGGCATGAACCAAAAATATATCAACAAATGTGTTTCCTGAAATAATTTCTTGTTTTTCTTGTCTTCAACAGCAGCTATTTATGGTGAGGAAACAGAATGATCGGGTCTGAATGTTAAAAAAAGTCAAAAACACAAAGCTTCATAAAGGGTCTGGAGAGGAGCCAGCAGCTGATTTGCATATCTATAGGTGCCAGCTGATGGAGATGCTGATTCTCAAACCCAAATTACAAGGAAAACAGCAATGGGCAAGGGAACAGGACCCTCTGGTGCATGAGGGCATACAAATTCCTTCCCCAAAACAACCTACCATTCTTGCACCAAGGCTTTGGAATCAGGGTCTCCTAACACATAAACCTAGACAACAGAACTAGTTGCTTTCCTTCTTTTTAAATTATGGAAAAGAGTCAAGTCATATGACAATCAAAGGTGATGTCGGAGGTGTAATTACCACATAACTAGGGCAATTGTGGTCACACTGGCTTTAGTCTTAATTTTTATTCTCTTCAAGGTGGTGAATTATGTTTAAAAGGATCATGGTGATGGTGACTTCTTTGTCAAAATAGGCTGTTGGAGACAAAGACATGATAGGAAAACCAGTTTTTGAAGACTGCTGTAGAAATCTGGGCTTGAGATGTTGATAGTATGGACCAGGTGGTAACAGGAGAGAAAACATGTACATTTTACCCCATGATAAGCTGAATCATCATGAACATTTTTTTTGTTTGTTTGCTTTTGCTGAAAGCTGTATTGGGATATAAGTCACTGGAGGGTAAATGAATTGGTCAGACTTTTCCCTCTATTTGCCTCTATGACCAGAATCTGTGGTACTGCACCCTCTCCATGACTGTACATGCTTGGCCCAGTGGATATGTGCATACCTGAGTGGGTGCACGTGGGCCTGGGAGGAAGGGAGAGGATGGAAGGGCAGCATCACCCTGTTGGGGGAGAAAACAGGAAGAGAGCATGGGAATAAAAGAGAATGAGAGTGAGAGGGAGGGAGAGAGAGTGGGCCCAGAGCACCTGGAGAAGAATTGTGGGTACTGGCTCTGGCCCTGCCTTGCCCTGTTTGATGTGTCTGTGTAATTGCTAGAACCGGTAAAGAACCAACCAGATTTGGGACGCATGCACGACAGCTGGCATTATGAACAGGACTTGTTTGCATTATAGTCACATATCGTAGGATTCACACACCTGAAACATACATGTTTATTTAGTTTTAGCATATTTATAGTTCTGTGACTATTATCACAATCTTAGAACATTTTCATAATGCTCCCACCAAATCTTATACTCTTTAGTCACTCTGTTTCTCAACCAAACTCCCAGCCCTAGGTAGCCATTAATCTCCTTGTGTCTCTATGGATTTGCCTATTCTAAATATTTCATCTAAATGCATCCATACAACATGTGGTTTTATAGTGACAGATCTGCTCACTTTTCCTGCTTCCAAGGCTCACTTGTGTTGCTGTGAATTTCATTTCATTACCGTGGTATAGAAAATACCCATTTTCAGTGTGCATTCATTGGTTGAAAGAGATTTGGGTGATTTACACCTTTTGGCTATTATGAATACTGATGTACAAGATTGCCTTGTGAGCATTCATTTATCTAGGATATACAACTAGAAGTTGAATTGCTGGCTCATGTAATTACTCTGTTTAGCTTTATGTTGTTTTGACAGATTTCTTCCTCAAGTGGCTGCCCCCCTTACACCTTCCACTAGTGCTACATGAGGGTCAAATCTTTCCATATCCTTGCTAACGTCACCTGTTTTTTAAGTCTGAACATTTTTGCTCTCTCTGGATTACATTTCCAGAAGTGGATTTGCTAAGCTAGAGTGTACACTTTTTAAAGGCTTCAGATATATTGCAACATTTCTTGCAGAGAAGTTGCCAGTTTGTGACTGTGCATCATGTATAGTTTACAATTTCACATATTCTCACCAACAATGAGAACTGCTATTTCTGGTAATTCTTCCCAGTTCAAAATGAAAAAAAAAAAAAAAAGGTATCTCTGTTTCTATTCATTATTGTTAAATTGAAGTATATTTTATTGCATTTTTTTTGGTTTCTACTTACCTCTTATTAAAAAAATTCTATATGTAAAAGACAAAGTTTTTATGAGTTACAGAAATATTTCCAATTTTTGGTTTACCTCTTAATGTTTGTAAGATTCTTCACTAAATGAAAGTTCAAATATTTAGATAGCTAGAATCATCATTTAGTTTTTATCATTTGGACATCGGATATGCTTTGAAAAGTTTTATTACCCATAGAACATAGAAAGTAAAAAAATACTATAGTAATTTTATGTTCTCACTTTCATATTTAAAAATTAGCACCCCCTCCCACCAATTTTTCTGTGTGTTTGTGTGTGTGTGTATGTAAAATGAACTAGAGCTCAGACTTTTTAATTAATTCATTCTTTCCCCACCAATATTTTTAAGTATAGCATTTATTTAACTCTCAGATATTGAATCCCTTTCCTTAGTTGCTATTCTTTTCACTAAACTGCATGTATATTCAGTATTTTATAAAATATATTTAAAATTTGTTATAGTAAATATTCCCCTTAGTAATTTTCCCTCTCTAAAGTTTCCTGCTTGTCTTTTCCTGTTTTTGCTATTCAATGATTTTTTTTTTCAGGTTTCTCCTCATAAAATCCACAATAATCTAGATGTCTTCAACACAACTGAAACCAGATAAACTAAGTGAGTACAGTCATTTTTATACAGGAGATCTTGCAACACAAGGTGAAAGACTTTATATTCATATTTTCTGTTGCAGTTATTGGTTGTTTTGTTATTTTATTCCCACAATTCTTTCATTCCTCTTGTTGCATTTATATAAAATCCAAACACTTCATACTTGGTGGTTATTTAGAGTAAACCAAAAATTAATGCAATTTTATTGGTTATTTTTAGTAGAATGTGAGGTTATTTTTTTTTCAGATTTCTTATGGTATCAGCATATAACCAAACTGTTATACTAATAGATTTCAGTTGATTCCTTTGGGTTTTCCAGATATAAAATCATATCACTTGCAAATGGTAATATTTCCACTTCCTTTCCAATGTCTTTCCGCTGTTGCCAGAGCTTTCAGGCCAATATCAAATAAGGATGTCATCATGAGCATCCTTGGTACTCTCAAAATCAGTGGTGGTAGGGATTCCTTGATTGTTTTCCATAAGGTCCAACATTGCTCTGGGTCTGAGGTCACACACGTTTTCATTGTATAGAAGTATCTGTTAATTTTGAGCTTATTAAGAACTGTTTTGTTAAAATTGGCATCAGTTATTATATTGAATGCTTTTAAAGCATCTAACAAGGGAATGACAGATTTTCACTATTGGTAGGTTAATATATAATAATCACAAATAGAATTCCTACTAATATCAATGAGTCTTGTACTTTTGGATTAGCCCTACTCACTCATGCTATCATCTTTTTTAACACACAGCAACTCCTCAGATCATGACATTTGTTAACATTTTGTTATAGCATGTAATGAAGAAAAAGAAATCCTTCCTGGTAGGGGCCATTGTCTATGTGACTTTTCTCTGGATGCTCTGCTTTCCTTACACAGCCCAAAGATGTGTACACAGGCTAAAGGTTCCAGTCTGCATGAGTGTAATATAAGGATGCCTTATTCAGGGTTGGTTCCCCTTGAGGCCTGACCTGTTAGGGGAGTCACCAGCCACCTGAACCTGAACTAGAAAGAGTGAGCAGGAAAATTAATGCAAGTTTGAAAATTACTGTTTAACATTGAAAGTGTTTGGGGGTCTTTATTTAGAAGCTTGATATTTTTGTGACCAGGTATGTATCAGAACTTAACTCTTGTTTATTGCAATTAATCTATTGGCAATTGATTTCCTTATAAATCATTTGTTTCACTTAAAGTTGCAGTTTCTAAGAGAGTTAAATGGGGGCCTACTATATAGCTGGGTTTGACAAACTAATCTTTCATTTAGAATGTCTACATCTATCAAACAATTTTAAGTATTCCCTCACCTGCTACTTCTGTCAGGACTTGGTGGTAACCATGCTCCTCCCTGCCTGCCACTCTCCAGTCTGCTTTATCATAAAACATATACCAGGGGATGGGATGGAGGGTGATTAGGACCTTTTGGTGCACTAGTGTGTCTTAGGTGATTTTCCACCTTCCTGGTTCATTCTAACCCTGCCATTGCAGAAGAGGAGTCTTTGTTATGCAAACCTGGTATTTTGAGGGCAAGAAAATGGTACTTATGACAATTATCACTCTCAAGTGGCACTTGCCATGATTTAGAACTAAGACTTGCCAGGTCTTGTGTGACCCCGGAAAAACTAATTTAGTTAAAGCTGGGACTTCTAGACTGCCTTGACCACTCTGAAATGAGGGGCCTATTTATTATCATCATCATCTTTTTGGCAGTTATTTACACAATCATAATCATTTCCAAATTCTGTATCAATTAGGCCTCTCATATTTATGGCTTGATTGCCAAACAAGAATATGTCATCTGCTCCAAGAATATGAGCTACTCAACTAAACAGATATAAAATACAGACAGGAAAATTTTTAATATTTTTCTTAG
>PVHY01003056.1:0-26088 GCA_004024945.1 Uropsilus gracilis
GACTCATTCATTCCCTTCTCTTTCCTCCTGAAGGAGTAGACAGTCTCTTAAAGTTCGAGAGCACAAGGTATTGGGGCCCTATGTGGATGGTCTGTCTCAACTGGCAGTCACTAGTTTTGAGGTAAGTGTCACCATAATGTCATAAAATGTTGTAAAATGCCATAAAATGGCAGGAAATGAAATGAAAAATATGGCAGTCAAAATGAAGTGTGGAAGTGATGTTGAGTATATTTTTTGTGGTTGCTTCACTATTTATGGATGCCCTCATGGCCACAGAAGCCCATTGTCTACACAGCTCACAGAAAAAGGGTTTAAATCACACTCTCCAACCTGCTTTGTTGGGAAGTATGGATTCGAGGTTGCCGAAGTTTTCACTACTACCGTTCTGTTGAAACAATTGTCCCTGAGGTTGCCATCCATATCCTTTTGGACAAGTCTGTACAAATCTAAACCATATTTGGTAGTTCATTCAATCTCTGCAGGAATTGGGATTCCTGCTTTAGTTTCCATCACTTCTCCTCAGATTTTTCTTTTGTGAGTTGATTTTCCCTCCATCAGTTGGCCCATTTACTTTTCCTCGCCCTTGATTTTCATACCTCTTGTGTCCTGATTCCCTGTTTTGCCCTTACTTTGATGATTGTTGCTTTGGAATCTCTAGAGCAAGCTGCCATGCATTGCAGCAGAATTTGGAAGAACAAGTGAGCTGTCTGTCCCTGCATCAGGTTGTGTGGGTTTGACTCAATGTGACTGAAGTTAACCTGGAAGTACCTCTTTCTCCAGCCATTTAAATGCACACGTTTAATATTGCTTACATCAGAAATAGAGTGTAAAAAAAATCAAGTTTTAAAAAAACTTGATTTTGAAATAAATGGAGACATCTCTGGTTTCAGGGAGCTCAGTCACCTCCTTGCTGGGGTGCCTGGTGTTTGACTCCGTGTGAGGGAGAGTCAGTGTCCATCTCATCCTGACTTGTGGTTTGGATCCCAGCTCAGGCTCTTACTAGATGTGGGGAAAGTTATTTGACCTCCATGAACTACAGTACCCTTGTGTGTACAATCAGGAAATTCTTTTATAAAACTCATTCATCAAACCCTGTATAAAAAGCCATCAGTGCCGCGTGTTCTAGGGGAGGTATAGCAAGGTGAGTGAGGAACATCATTGGAGAGCTATAGGACTAGAAGAGGGAGGTGAATAAGCTATAACAAGTTGATCTGCACAGAGAATTTGAATTTCATTATTACAGCCATTTACTAAATACCAAACAGGCTGAATACATTTTACTTTTCTTTTGGGGGAACTTGCAAAGGAGAAAATAGTTTTTCTTAACAGAGAAAGAAAATGGAGATGGGAGGAAGAAAGAATGTTGGTGGGAAAGAATGGGGAAAACATATCTTACTCTAGAAAGCACATATGGAGGTGGAAGCTTGGACCCCACTCATTAGAAAAGAGGGAGTTTTGTGGCAGGGAGATGGTGAAGGCATCAGAGGGATCATAATTTTTTTCTTTTCTTACTGATCACACACACACAAACCCCCACACACACATGCACCACACATATATATTTTATATCATTGTATACCCCAAGGTTCTCCCACCACCATGTCACCCATGGACCATCAAATTAATCTCTTGTGCTCATCCCTCCTCCAACTTCACTGTCCTTCCCCCTCCCTTGCTTTATGCTTTAGCTCTGCTGTCAGTATGTTTTAACTTTTTCTTGTCCTTTTGTTTTTCCCTATACCCCACATATAAGCGAGACCATCCTGCATTTCTCTTTTTTCTTTCTAGCTTATTTCTGCTAGCACAATTCCTTCTAGCTTCATTTATGTTGCTGCAAATGACATGCTTGTCTTTTTGATTGCTGCATAATTTCCCGTTGGATCAAAAGAACACTTTTTCATCCATTCATCTGTTTTGGGCATTTGGGTTCTTTCTAATCCTAGCTTTTGTAAATAGTGCTGCAATAAACATAAGAGTGCAGGTTTCCTTTTGAATTATTGTTTTGGTATCTTTTGGATAGAGTCCCAGATGTGGACTCTCCTGGGTCAAATGGTAGTTCCATTTGTAGTAGTTTGAGGGTTCTCCACACAGCTTTCCATAGTGACTGGGTCAGTTTGCATTCCCACCAGCAGTATAAGAGTGTTCCTTTTTCTCCATATCCTTGCTAGCACTTGTTGTTGCCAGGATTTTTGTTTTAGTTTTTGGTTTTTTTTTTATATGGGCTGTTATTACTGGTCTGAGATAATATCTCATTACTGATCTCATTATGGTTTTGATTTCTATTTTGGGGGGGATCATAACTAATACATACACTTGATGGATGGGCCATACTCCTGTGTTCGACTTATAATGTTTCCTTCTGCTTTTCATTTAGGATATTGAGTCTTTGATGTCTGAGGGAAATAAATCTCGGACAGTAGCTGCCACCAACATGAATGAAGAAAGCAGCCGCTCCCATGCTGTGTTCAGCATCATCATCACACAGACACTTTATGACCTGCAGTCTGGGGTGAGGAGTTGGGTAGAACCCAGAAACTCAAAGTCTTCACATGGGTGAAGCCTTTCTTGGTCCCATGCCAGCTCTTCCTCCCACTAGATGAGCTACTTGGTAAAGTCATTTAATGTACTAGGTCCTCCCTTATGTGTAACTTTTTTTTTAATTGAGTTTCTTGCTTTGACTCTGACATAATATGATGTCACTACATAACTTTTTCTGCAGTTTCTTACTGAAATTTCACTGAGAGTGTCTGAGTTCACCTCACAGCCAGTAAGGGATAGTAAAGAGAAAACCATAGCCTAACTTAAAAAACAAGAAACAAAAAAAAAAAAACCACATTTTTTCCAAAGAAGAGGAATTTGATCCAGATGCATGAAAATCTTTACATCCTAGTGTCTCCTCGGAGCACATCAAATCTCCAACTTTCTAACTGCACTCTGGAAAGCCCAGTGCACTCACTCCCCTGCTGCAAAGCAAAATGATATCTACCACACCAGTTTTAACCTTCTGTGGTGGCATCCTCATCCAAATAGTGCTTCTGACAATTTAAAATCCTCTTGAGACCTTTGCATCATTCCAGAGGGGTGGTGAAGGCTGCAACCCTGATGGGGTGGGGATTGCAGGAGATGCCTGCGTGACTGTTAAGTTCATGTCTGTTGTTTACTGTTTCCTCCAACTAGAACTCGGGAGAGAAGGTCAGCAAGGTCAGCTTGGTGGACCTAGCGGGCAGCGAAAGGGTTTCTAAGACGGGCGCTGCTGGAGAACGACTGAAAGAAGGCAGCAACATCAACAAGTGAGCTGTGGTTCTCCAGCCGTGGGTCGGGGGGTACTGAGGTCAGACCTGGCTGGAGGCTCACCTGGGGCAACTGCCCAACTTCGTGCATGTTGGGGCACTTCTTGTGTGAACAGAAGCAGTTCTATGTGTCGGTTCAGGGTCCCTATGTCTTCAATAACCTGGTAGTTGAAAAGCAGGAAGTTTCTTCTATGCACGGCTTATTTTAGGAGAGCTCCACAACCTAGCCCTGCTCAGCATGCATACTTGGTGGCCTACCACATGCAACATAGTCTCTTGTAAATGAAAGTCCCAATTTTGTAAATCATGTGTCAGATGAATTCACAGAGCTTATTCTGAAAACAAAGCCAAACCTGCTTTACATCCCTTGATAACGCAGGCGAATACTATCTAAATGTCATTTCCTTGAATATCACTGCCAGGCCGAGCACACACCAAGTGAGGTGGTGAAGGCTCAGAAGGAACAGAGTGGTACAGGGTGGGAGGGGTGGATCTACAGCAGGTGTGTGATCTACAACAGGTAGACCACAAGATAGGAATTCTTGCTCAGGGGGCAGCAGGGGCACAGACAAGTGAAGGCTTTGTTCACCAAGTGATGCAGGAGCCCAGGATGACCCCAACAGGCAAGAGATCATCATCTTGGTCTCCAGCAGGATTGGAAACAGCTTGCATTTAAGAGTGTGCGCCAAGCCAGGCGGCCTGGCTTTAATCCTGCCTCCGTCACCTGCTAGATGCATATGCATTATGGCAGGTGATTTTGCCTCTCTGTGCTTCTCCTTCCCATCTATGAAATCGAGGTGATAAAGGTATCTACCCTATAGAATAATTGGAGATTGAATGCCCATCATGTGAACAATGCCTGACATGCAGCATGCAGACTCAGTGTTGTTGTAGTATTATATTTATAATCTGTGTAACAGCATAGTCATGATCATTATGCCAAGCTCAGCAGAAAATACCTAGTGTTTGTAATCTTTTTCTCTTGAAACAGGAAAACTTAGAGATTTGTTTAGGACAGAAAGTGACAAGAAGTAATATAATCAGGAACATGCTTGCTTTTTCAAATGCTTTTAGCACATAATAATTTCGGTGTACAACAGTTTAAAATTAGAAGTAAAACATCGCCCCTCTATCAGACAAATGCGGCTGTACTTACTGCAGAGTCTGCTTTGGGGACTTAATCTCCCAGTCATCCTATCTCCTGATCTAATAACAAAGGATTTTGTTCTCTTTCATGACAGAGCATTGTCAGAGGCCAGGCAGGCATTGCAGCTCTTGTAGTGGAAGCAGGAATGGGAGTGTGACACCTGTTACCTGTCCCAGGGGGTTGCTGTCAGTTCTGAGTCACGCCAGCCCTTTGCCTTGTAGGAAAACCAGGATATCCTCTGCTGTAAACTTGTGGGAACGTAGTTTGTCTGGCCTTGAAGTATGATGCTCATTAGCTATCATTAGCTCTAATGGTGTGCCAGGAACTATTCTGAAGACGCCTATGTAACTATTTCTCTGCTCCTCAGAGTCAGCATTGTGAGATGGGTCTCATCCCCATTTTGCAGATGAGGAAACTGAGGCAGAGAGCACTTAGATAATGTGCCCAGGCTCACAAAGCTTTTGATTTGGTTGCAAGCATTCTGGCTCCAGGGTGCTCTGCTTAGAATGACTGTTTTCCACTTGCCTCGAAGAGCCCTGATGGTTATTTTTACCCCAGAGTAAATATTAACAGTGCCTCTTAAATGCAAACACTAAAATGTTTCTCCAACTGGCTCTTCCCACAATAACTTGTTAGAGTGAATGGACTTCACTTAGCAACCTACTAGCCTTTTCAGAAATTGATATGTGTATTCACTACTACTTGTCTTTGGGATATGATCTTCATTTTGCAGAATCTTTACAGATTTTAGAACATTTTTACTTACATTATTTCATGTGAGGCTTGCAGCATCTGTTTGGTTTTTGGTTTTTGGTTTTTTTTTTTTTAACCTCTGTTCAAAGATGAGAAAACTGATGGTTGAAGACCATTTAAGTAACATAAGTAAAGCTGAGCAGGCATGATAGTAATTCTTCTACATGTCTGACACTGCATTAGATGCTGGATGTGCAAGAGGAATTTTGTCATTGTTGTAGTCACTGCTTCTCAGTCCTTCAAATATGTGCCAGTACCAAGTCCCCAAACTTGAGAAAGACAAACCTTACAAGACAAAGAGGACTTGCAGATGTGATTAAATGAATGATTTTGAAATGGGGAGATTGGTTGGGTGGCCTGATGTTATCACAGGATAATGGATACAAGTAGAAAAGAGAACTAGGACCACGAAATCATGGGAATGTGGCTGAGAAAGACTTGACTGAGGCTAGTGGAAGAGGCCATGAGCCAAGGAATACAAGCAGCCTATAGAAGCTGGGCTAGGAGATAGTCTTCCTTGGCACCCAGCAGGAGTGCAGTCCTGTGGACAGCTTGCTTTTTGCCTAGTGAGACAACCTTGGACTTCTGCCCCCTTGAGCAACCACATAAATTGGTCTAGTTTGGCACCACTGCATCTGTGATAATGTTACATGATTGTCTTGAGATCACACAACTTTGGACACTCTGTTGGGTTTTTTTTGTTTTGTTTTATTTTGTTTTACTTTCTTTTGTTATTATCATTATTACATTGCTGTAATCCCCATAGTTCTCTATATCACCCGTGATCTGTCACCATGTTCCCTTGTGTTCTTCCCCTGCCTGTGTTTCTTCCCCCTCCCTTGCTGCATGTCTCAGTTTTGTGGTCAGCTTATTCAAAGAAGAAATTTCTTATCCAGATAATGTTGAAAACCTTTTTATAACTCAGTATTTAGGCCTGGGATGTTTATGACACATTTTACCAGCCTGTGGATGGTTGCCAAATTGGTCTTGTGCTTTTCCTAAAATAACCAGCTCTAAAGGGGTGGAGCTACCTCCAGTCCCTTTTCCCAGACCCTCAGTTCAGTGCTATTTTCTCTGCCCCTCACATCTGTGATGCTGCAAGTTGACACTTGTACACCAGGACCCCCACTGAGGACCCATTCCCACCTGGGTGCCCCGCAGGTCCTCATTGTGGAAATAGGTGCCCTCACTTCTTTCCCTGAACTTTCCAGACCAAAAAGCTCTGAAAACCAAGTACTTCTTTCCCCTCATGAATCTGATTGGTAATGCCTCCATGCACTCTCATAAGACTACTGCTAGGCATTTTGTACTCTCATCATTTTTGTTTACCGGTTTTCAGTAAGTATAACTGTAGAAGTGCTCTTGTATTTTACCATAGGGTGCTTTCCCTAAAACAACCAGCTCTAAATGGAATCATGTCTAGTGCAGGTACTAAACGTCTTACGATCCAAAATATTCTGATATTCAAGCTGCATGTGACCCCAAAGATTTCTGGTAAGAGAGATAAGGACCTGCGCCTGTTCAATTAATTGAGCAAATGTTAGGTAAATGGGCAGAAAAATTCAGGAATAAATCAAATGGGCCTTTAGAAGTTCAAGTTCACTGACCTTGGAAATCTTAAGGTCACTGGAGAAGGAAGACCTTTGGGGGGGGGGAAGTAATACCAAAAGGGCCCTAGAAACTTATGCTCAGGTTGCAGTGGGGACACAGTAAAAGGTGCTTGCACAACTTGATGGTTCAGGGAGGTCTTCATGGAGGAGGTGCCACAGTTCCTTAATGATGAACTGCTCTGTGACCTTCTCTGTGACCTTCAGTTTCTTCTACTGGAAAATATGAATGAAGAAACAACCCTACAGGTAGAGCTATTGTGATCAGATTAGTATTTGTCAAGTGCTTGAAACAGAGCTAGCATATACTAAGCTCTCTCTTTCAGTGGGTGTTGAAAGTAATCACTGACACTTCTGTCTCCTAAGTCCACATATGGCTTCTTATGCCTTAAACTCAGTTCTCAGGTGGTTGCTAAACCTAGAGAAATCACTGACATGTTTCCTTAGCTTTCTCCTGGGCTACTGTTTGTGCTTCTTGTGCTGGAACATTAATAATCTCCTTTAGCAGATCTGTCAGGGGCTTCATACAGACATTAGTGTCTGCTTAATGGGGTATGGATTTAGGAGCTTCGTCTCTCCTTAAGCTCTTAAGAGCTTTAAAGCACAAATTACTCCATCATTTGAAGGCTCAGGCCCTTGCTGCTCAAACCACCATGACCTATTCAGGGCTTGGGAGGTATAGGTTGTCTGGAGATTTTCTCAGGGAAACACATTTGAAAAAGTCAGCCTGCTGCTCCACCTGCCTGTGGAGACAGAATGAGCAGGAAACCCTCCTTGTTTCCAGAATCTGGTCAACTCACCTCTGAGACCTGAATTTAGACCTTTAGTAAGCCTAGGAATGTCATTGAACATGGTTCCATTTTGTTCTCAGTAATGGGCGGTAATTAAATATAAATTATTAGTGCGAGGTGCAAATAATTCATTAGTGTGAAAAATGCCCTGTATTCTTATTAAAGTAGAAATGGTTTTTAATCCCATGTTACTAAGCTTTTTGCTCTCGATTCATATGCATTCATATGCATGTTATATATATGAAACATATATGTCACTTTTCTTTTTCAAATTCTTACCTTTTGGAGATGTGAATGAAATTGCTCGCATTTTTAAAAACAGTTGAATTGACATAATTCACACAGCATATATTTATTATTTTAAAATATACAATTTGGTAGCTTTGTTTTTTTTTTTTTGAAGTTATGCAGCCATCACCACAATCAAATATTAAAATATTTTCATGACCCCAAAAAAAAGGTGTCCCAAGTCATCCCCTGCCACCCCATACCTGCCCCACCTAGTCACACCTCCATCTCCGTAGATTTGTCTGTTTGGGCATTTCATATAAATGGCATCATACACAGTATGGCTACATTATTGTCCTGGTGCTGTATTAGAGGCCCACGATTGAATGGCTTGAACAAACAGAAATTTCTTATAGTTCTGGGTGCCAGAAGTCTAAAACCAAGGGATCAGTAGGGTTTGTTCCTTCCTGGGGCCTGGGAGGGGAAATCTGCTCCCCACCTCCTCGCCAGCTCCTCACGGCTTTTCTGGCATTTTCTCCTCATGGATTCACCACTGCCTTCCCTTGGATCCTGCCTTGGTGTCTGTGTCTTCCCAAGGCCTGCTCATAATTCACCAGCCTGGGACAAAAGCCCCCTCCTAATCTGTGTGACTTCATCTTAACTAACTAACTGCAAGACCCTCTTTCCAAAGAAAATCATATCCTGAGGTTTCTAGTGGATATAATTTGGCAGGGATACTTTCAGTTCAGGGGAGTGACCTTCTGTGTTTGGCTTCTTTCACTTAGCATGATTTTTCATGGTTGACCCACATTGCTGCTTGGATCAGCCTTCCATTTCTTTCCCCTGGCCACATCACATTCTGCTTTGGGAACCCACCTCACTCCATTTGTTTCATCACCATTGTTGAACACTCGGGTTTTTTCCACATGTTGGCTAATGTGATTAATGCTGCTATGAAAAATTCATGTACAACATTCTATATGAACATTATTTTCTTTCTCTTTGACTTGAATTTGTTTGACTTTTAAATGTCAGAATGTACATATTTATGTCACTTTGTGGTAATAACTGTTAGTTATTAAAATTCTGGTTCATTTTCCTTGCACTCTTGAATTTGCTATGTATTTCAATGACTTCAGGGACTTGTCTTTGGGGAGTATTATTGTGTGGGAAATTCCGTTCAGTGTATTTAATGGAAATCTCTTGTTAACATTAGAAGCTATCTAGTCTTCTACTTGCTGGCCTCTGCTCACTTTCTTTTGTACCCTTTCTTGTTTTTATAAATAAATACACATGTAATTTTTAAGCCATTTTAGAAAACTACTTCTCTGTGGGATATAATGTAACCTTCTGTGCAATCCTGTAAGATACAATGAGGCTATGGTTTTCTGGCTACTGAACTTGGGTCCAATTGATTTCCTTTTAAAAGAGCAATTGATAATTAACGAAGGTACATGAGGATGCTCTTTATACCTCAAAACCACAAATCTATTCTTTTCAGGGTGCTCTTTTCTCTGGGTGTGGGGAACATGTCCAACCACCAACCTAGAGCTGTGGTCCTCAAGACTTGAGCCACATCTTACGAATACCTGGAGGGCCTTTGAAAGCATAGGTTGCTGACATGGATGGAGCTGGGCTAACCCAAATTAGTCGAGCAAAAAAGATAAATGCCAGCTGCTATCATTTATATGTGTGATAAAGAAAAACAAAAAGATAAGAAAAAGTTAACAGAACTGAAACATACAGCAAGGAAAGGGGAGGGAGGGTGAAATCAGGGGAGGGATGAGCAGAAGGGATCATGGTGATGCATCCACCATGATACAGATGATATGGTGGCTGGAGAACTATGGGGTATACAGTGGTATAAGAATATGTATATAAATATAGATACAATCAATAAAAAAGCAAGAAAGCACTGGTTGCTGGGTCCCACATATCTGACTCATCAGATATGAAATGGCAGCAAGAATGTATTTTTAACACACTCCCCAATTATTCTGATGCTGCTGGTCCCAGCATGAAGCCACAGACTAGACAACTAAATGTGCATATCTATGTTACTTTGGGTATTGAGCAGTCAGAAATTTTCAAATTTAGTGTGCGTATGAGCCACCTGGAAATACCATTCTGACCAGGTAGGTCTTGGTGAACTCCTGTATTTCTGCCCTTCTTCTCAGCTCTCAGATAGGAATGTACCTCTGTGTACCAGGAATTGAAAGAGTAGCTATATGCTGCCCTCTGCTTGGTTGCTGGTAGGTTTTGCAAACTGTAATAGCTCTGTGTTGAAAAAACTTGACAGCTTTTAGCAGATGAACAAGATCAATGTTGTTATGGGCATGCACTCTGCAAGTTACTTGTTGTTCTGAGAAACTAAGTCAGGGACTGGGAAGGTACAAAGGATACCCCAAAAATGAAGGGTTCATATTTGCAGTATAATATTAGGAGTAAATTAAGACCCTCCAGTGTGATTTTATTCAATATTTAGTTCCAGATTCCAAAATATAGGTTTCACAGACCTGGTGATTGGACAGACTAAATTCTTACAGGAATTAATGGGGTAGCTTTTAGCTTTTCTCAGCTTCTTGAGAAATTAATACAGACTTGATTGTATATGCTTTAGGGTTTTATGATTCTGCATACTTATACTTATTACCTAGGAGGATTATTATTTGATGAAAATGAAATAAACATTCTATTAAATTCATTTATTTTATTTTTCACTTGGCAGGTCACTTACAACCTTGGGGTTGGTTATATCATCGTTGGCTGACCAGGCAGCTGGCAAGGGTAAAAACAAATTTGTGCCTTATCGGGATTCCGTCCTCACTTGGCTTCTTAAGGTAATTTGTTCTTTCAGGGCTCTTTCCAAGTAAAATTTGACTTTTCCAGAGGTGACAGCTGAAAGGTGTGTGCAGAACCAACTGAATATACAGTGAACTCCTGACAGTGCAGAGCAAAAATTGTCTCTGTCTCCTTTTTTGTTATTATAATGCTGTCTGATAAACATTATTCATCATGGTGACTCTGGCAAGCCCACATTTCACTTGTCATAAAATGATTTGTAAAACACACACCCACTTCCCAATTCTACTTTCTTCATGAAAATATTGTCACTCAGTAACAGGTCATACACTAAAAAATAATGTTGCAGTACATGCTTACCATTTTCATCATACATGTCCTTTATACAATGGACCTCATTTGCTAAGATGCTGCTTGACATCTTTTGCAGGACAACTTGGGGGGCAACAGCCAGACCTCCATGATTGCCACCATTAGCCCAGCAGCAGACAACTATGAAGAGACCCTCTCCACCTTACGGTATGCAGACCGAGCCAAAAGGATTGTTAACCATGCTGTGGTGAATGAGGATCCCAATGCGAAGGTCATCCGGGAACTGCGGGAGGAAGTAGAGAAACTGAGAGAACAGCTGTCACAGGCAGAGGTAAAATCAGCCTGGTGTTCCCTGTGTTTGACAGTCCCTGGCTGATGGGGTATCAGGGGGAGGACATGCTAACTGTGGTTCCAGGGCATCTTGGTTTCTGTGCTGCTGGTCCTGCTTCATGCTCAATATCGTGAAAACTCCAGGCGCTCGGATTTCTGTTCTGCAGCTCACGGTCAGGCAGCAGGCTGTGAGGAGAGAGTGGTGACGCCTGCTTAGTTGCCTGATTTTGAGCACAGACCTCTTTCAGTGTAAAATCCCAAAATCAAGTGCATTGCTTTTATTAACATTATAGAACATCTCTTCATTCAGTCATGGAAGACAGTGTGGTCAAAGGTTATTATTGGGGGTGATTCAAAAATTCCCCTTCTATTTTTTTCATTTATATCGGTTCCTGGCAGAAAACAATTAATTTTACATTGTTACCACTTTATTTGATTTTACTCAGACTTGCGTAAGCATACCCACTCCAGATAACTGTTGCTTTATGCAAGGACTGGGTAAGGTATGGGATGAGCCATTGTCTCATTTGAAATAGGTCATGAGGTGGAATTGGAGGCCAAGAGCCATGTCAGCGTCAGTCCATACGCAGCTATGTCAGGACTGGGATGTGTGCCCAGGCTTCGAGGGCACATTTCTTCATACCCTCTCCTGATTCCGTTTTAGTTGGGAGAGTGGTAAATCCTGGAGGAGTAGAAAGGTAATTCATCATTTGAGAGCTTGTGTACCAGATAGGGTTTGAGTCCCTTTCATTGCTCAGGTCAAGAAGTTAGAGAGCCTCAATGAAAAATGACAAATTTGATGCATTTCTGTTAACATGAATGGAACTAAAAGGAATCATGTTAGCAGAAATAAGCCAGAAAGATAAAGAGAAATACTGAATGATCTCACCTATATGCAAGATATAGGGAAAACAAACAGAAGTACAAGGAAAGTTTAAAACTAACTGTTAGCAGAACAAGAGCGTAGTGCAAGAGGAGTGGGGGGAGGAAGAGAAAGTCACAGGAAGGATGTGCACAAGAGATTAAGATGATAGTTCACAGGTGATAAATTGGTAGAAGACCCTCTGGGTAGACAATGATGTAAAAAATATATGTGCAATCAATTTAAAAAATAAAATAAAAGGGTAGGCAAGCCAGCTTTTGTAGTATCAGGTCAGTGCTGGAGGGTGTTTGTAAATGATATTCCAGTGCCACAGGATTTGGGCAGCTGGGTTAATGTGAGATGATATATGTGTGAGGGTGATAGTATAAAAGAAGCCATAAAAGGCTTCCTGAAAATCTTTATACTGACAGGATGTTTCGTTCAAGAGAACATTTGACGTGATCGCTAGGTGGTGGATCTTGCCAAAAGAGCAGTGGGTAGAATTCAAGGAGGATAGATTCTGCCTTGAACTGTACCTAAAAGAGGTTATTAGGGAAAGAAAAGAAAAAGAGGAAAATAGGCAAAGACATAATCATGTGGTTGAAATCAGGCTATCCTCGGGATTTTTATGAAGTTGGTTAAACCTGTAAGGTACAATTTGGAACTTATCTGAGTTGTATAAAGTAGTATATTATTTTTAAATAAATAGCTACTGTAAAAAAATACTTTCTATCTATCAATGTATCTAATCAAGAAACGAATCAACAAAGGGAATCAAAGCTAGGGATTTCACCACTCCACTAATTGGTGGAGTGTTTGTTTACATGATTCTTTTCCTCGCTATGGACTCCTCAAGTGTATGAAACTGTTTGTTATTATTTTTCATCCTTAACCTCTAGAACAGCATTTATCCTGAAAAACACTTAGCACAATGCTTTCCTCAGGAAAAGTACTCAATAAATATTGCTGTTTTTTATTATAATTATTATAATCATTATTCAGTACATCTAGTGTTTTTTGTTTATTTGTTTTATGTCAAGAAGAGTAGTTAAAACACCTGAAAAATCAAAATGCTAATAAGCTTTGAAGAGAGTTGTGATCCTAGAAGGAAAGTGTAATGATAATGATTCTTTTTCCATCCCTGAATTTGCATCTCCACCTGACTGTACTCCACACAGCTGGAATGGACTTACTGATGATATGTGTTGATCTCTGTTGAAAAAGAAATCTCATAAATACTTTCCCCCCGTTTTCCTATTTTGAAGATGACTTTGAGCATCCTTTAAGCCTTGAAAAGTGAAATTTAGGAATGATGAATAAAATTACTCCAGAATGATTTATGCCTACTTAATTCTGGATACTGATATTTCTGTTTCGCTAATAAAAGGTAGCAGACTGAGTCTTATATTTCATTTGCTTAGTCAGGGTTTAAAACCTGTCCTAACTGTATGTGGCTTAGTTTCTTTCAACAAACTGTTGGTAAATGCTTTAGAAAGACAAAAGTTGATTGTCTTGTAAATAATGGTGAGGAATATTAGAAAAAATCAGATATCTCTGGTTTCATTCTAAAGGCTATGAAGGCCCCTGAACTAAAGGAGAAGCTTGAAGAGTCTGAAAAGCTGATAAAAGAACTCACAGTAACTTGGGAAGAGAAGCTGAGGAAAACAGAAGAAATTGCACAGGTAACTTGATAATATAGGCCTAAGAGACTGTGATTCTTTTTCATTTTCTATTTTCTTTGTATAACTGCCTGTCACCTTCACAAAGTCTTTAAGGACCTCCTTCTGCTGAACTTAGAAACTGCAAAAATCATTTTGGACACTGACTCCATGATTGTATCAACTGCATATACTTGCTAGAAGAGTTGATAGCCCTGAATTTGAGCAGGCCTGATAGGAAATATCACTAGTATTTCTTGCTTTCCACGTTTAAACAGAAATCAGTGTTGTCAGTTTAGAGCACCTTGGAAAGTGTGCAGTTTACATGATTGATGGAAAAATTTTAATTTCTAGCACATCATAGTTGGTACAATGTATTTCATTCTTCAGGCTTGTTCAAATGTGCTACCTCAACTCTATTCGAGATAAAATGGATAAAATGTAAAGCAAGGACTAATTCTGCACATGGGTGGAACTGTGAGTGTATATGTGTATTGCAGATCTACACCGTGCTTTTCAAAAATGTTTTCATCTCATGACAACTCAGAAATATTGACCATCACAGTCAAGTGGCTTGAAAGCAGAAACTGAGTCTGATTATAAGTTTCCTGCAGATATCACTCACACCCACCTATGATCTCCTACCCTTCCTGCATTGCTTTATATCCCTCTATAGCACTGACTACCACTGGAAACTATATATTTACTCATCTATAAGAACCATGCTGACCTGAGCACGGTGGTGCATGCCTGTAAGCAACAGCTTATGGAGCTCAGCTGGGACTGGGGATCATGGTTCCAGTCCCGCCCAGGGCAATATAATGAGACCTAGTCCCCAAAAAATAGCTAGGCATGGTGGTATATGCCTGTAATCCCAGCTACCTGGGAAGCTGAGGCTGGGGATTGCTGAGTCCGTGGTACCATGAGTCTGTGGTTCCACAGGCAAAAATAGAGAGACCTAGTCTCAAAAAAAAAAAAGAACTGATGCTTTTATGGTCTATCCTCTTCTGCTGGAATATGTTTTTATAAAAGAAAGAACTTAATTTTGTTTGCTCTTGTATTTCCAGTCCTAGACCAGTACTTGAGTACTTGGCACATAAACATTGCCTGAATTAATAAACGGATTGATTGACATAAGCTCCTCTGCAGCAGGGACCCCATCCACCCTTGCAGTCCCATCTCTCTCTTCTTTCCCACATTCACCAAAAACCCCTAACACCTAAACCATCCACTATGTCCAGAGTAGCCACTTCCCCTTGAACACCCTGTCACTTGAGACTCCATTTTGTCCTGCTTAAATTCCTCTTCTAGAACCATTTCAGATATATTCTCTCCCTGAAGACTTTCCTGACTCCTAACTCCTCATAATTCCCTCTCCTTCGAAGCCAGCAGCACTTCCTTTCTCCCTGATGGCACAAGGCTCTCTTCTTTTAATCGTGGTCATGTTGACTCTCTCCCCTCTGCTAGAATATAAGCGTGAAGGTGTCTAGTTTACTCTGGGTGCCTCTGTAACACACAAAAAACATGGCATATTCAGCTTTCCATCAGCTTGGTAGAGCTGAGCAGAATGACTAATTTCATTGGCACTGTCCCTGGAAATAGTGACTTACACTTTCCATGGACACATCTTGTAAATGGAACAACAAACTGAGTTCCTTGCTTTTGTCTATTCTCATGTGCAGGAGCGACAACGACAGCTTGAGAGTATGGGGATCTCCCTGGAGACATCTGGTATTAAGGTGGGGGATGACAAGTGCTACCTAGTCAACCTGAACGCAGACCCTGCCCTTAATGAACTTCTGGTTTATTATCTAAAGGTGAGAGAGCAGTATCTAAATCAATTGTTCATTTATGTGTAAGTCCCAGTTGAATCTGCATGCTTGGCTCCATGATTTTGCTCTTTGAATCTAGCTTATCCCTCATTAAAAATCAGGACTGATAGTACAGTAAGGTCACCACTGAGAATGAAGACAAGCTGTGTTGTTTTATCCATCAGCTGTGCGATTGGGGCTGACATCCTCTAAGGAAAGGCATCAAAGGGGCACAAGAGGGCACCTGAGGATCTCAGGGTGACCCTGAGTTTGGCAGCAATATATACACTAAATACAATAGTCAAGATATGGAAAACACCTAAGTACCCCACACAGTGGAGTGAATCAAGAAGATATGGCATATATACACAGTGGAGCATGTCATTGTTCATGTCATTCGCAGCAACAAGTATAGAACTGGAAGGGATTATGCTCAGTTGAAATATGTTAGAAGGAGACAGAATATCTAGGCTATTGTAAATAGTACTTCAATAAACATGTGAGTACAGATGTTTTACAATAGCCAAGATATGGAAACAAATTCCCCTAAAATGGATAAATGACTGAAAAAGATGTGGTATATTATGCATCAATCAAAGAAGACAAGCATGTCATTTGCAGCAACATGGATGGAGCTAGCAGAAATAAGCTAGGAAAAAAAAGAGAAATATGGGATGATCTCACTTATTTGAGGAATACAGGAAAAACAAACCAACAAATGGTTAAGAAAAATTTTGAACTGCCAACAGAACTAAAGCATAGAGCCAGAGAGGGGGAGGAGGGAGAAAACGGGCTGGGGCAGGCACAAAAGATCGTGGTGCCTGGGTGGTAAGGTGATGGGAGAACATCAGGGTAGACAATGATGCAATATATATATACATATATATATATATGTACATATATACATATATATTGCATCATAGACAATGATGCATATTGCATCATAGACAATGATGCAATATATGTATGTATATTGATATATATGTGCAAACAACAAAAATTAAATTAAAAAAAAAACACAAATAACAGATGGTATCACTTATAAGTGGAATACAGAGAAAACAAGCAAAGGATCAGATAAAGCCAAACTTAAAAACTAACCCTTGAAAGCTGATTCTAGAGCTGGGGAATTAAGGGATGGGAGGCAGTAGCAACAAGAACAAAATGGTGAGGGAGCACAATGAATGATGGTGGTGGACTGTGATAACACATGATGGGGATGGGGGTACCCTCTACTTCCAAATATAACATACACCAATAGTACCTCAATTTAAAAGAGAGTGCATAATATATCACACTAATATTTTTAAATAATCATTGCATGTTGGTAATATTTTGGACATATTTCAATTTTTTATATATAAATGAATTTATTAGACTAAATTTAGTTTAATAGTTAATAAATTTATTAACTATTTATAGTTACTAGCCATATTATAAACCAAAATGGAAAAAAATCGCTTCGCCAAGCAACAGTTAGGATCTGTGGAATTGTTTTTGAAATCTTAAATTTTGAAAGACCAACCCTTATACTTTTTCTGATTAACTGAATCTTAGAGCATTAGGAAAAATAGCAGGGGTGAGTGATTATTGAATCTCCATGAGTCACCTGTGTCTGTTGTTTGACATCCTCAAAATCATACAATCTGTACACTGTAACCAGGTTTCAGTATTCTCTACAATTTAGTTATACTAGAAATTCATCTGTTCTTAGCATTTAAAAGTTTATGCATTTGAAAACATGCTTTTAGTGAAACTGCTTTTAGTAGTTCTTAACTGTTCTCAAAGCATGTTCACTGTTAAGTCAGGTGAGCCTTAAAAGTTAAGTAGACCAAATTGATAATATTGTGGTCTTGCCAAAAATGAGAAAAACTGAGGATCCAGAGTGAAATTGTTTGCCTGTAGTTACATAAATAGTAAGTTACCAAGTTAAATTGGAACTCAGGATATTCTACTGTCATGTATAATCACTTTGTTTTATTATTTTTATTCAATTTTTTGTTTACTGATTGCACACATATGTATTTTTTTACATTGTTGTATACCCTGAGGTTCTCACCCCACCTTGTCACCCATGAATCATCATCTTAATATCTTGTTCTCATCCCTCCCCCGATTTTACCCTCCTTTCCCCTCCCTTGCACTGTGCTTTAGTTCTGCTGTCAGTTTGTTAGTTTTAACTTTTTCTTGTCCTTTTTGTTTGTTTTTCGTATATACCAATACAAGTGAGATCATCTGGCATATCTCTTTCTAACTTGTCTCTGCTAGCATTAATCACTTTATAAAAATATAAAGATGATAAAAATGATATTTAACCTCTGTTGATGAGGTATTTTTCTATAGTGTTTAAACAATTTTGCAAGATTTAGCATGTTAGGGGGAACTTCTGACATACAGTGCTCCTCATAGCTCCCATTCCCTGTCTGGTTTATTTAATATTGTCACATCTTTGCTGTTGAGTTCTTCAAGTTGGTGGCGGGTGTTTTTGCTGCGTTCCTTCTAAGCATGTGTCTTTTCCATTCTTCACTAGGACCATACCAGGGTAGGTGCTGATACCTCACAGGACATCCAGCTTTTTGGGATAGGAATTCAGCCCGAGCACTGTGAGATCGACATTGCGCCTGATGGAGATATCACTCTCACCCCAAAAGAAAATGCAAGGTAAGGAAAGTAGAAGATGGTCACTTCACTTGCTCCATACCTCATTTGTAGAAACAATAGCCTGTCTGTGGTTGTAGAATGCAACAATTAGGAGAATCCGCTTAACAGTAGGCTGATCCGGCCTTCACTAGCTGAGTGATCTTAGCGAAGTCACATATTTTATCTCAACTTCAGCCTCCTTGTGTGGTGAATGGATTAATTGTAGGGAATATATATCAGAATCATTTGCCTCGGTGCTTGATACATTTAAATACAGAATGAAATTAGTTGTTTCTCACTGTGTAATGCTCTATGTTAAAAGGCAGTGAATCGGATATTTCCATTTTATGAAAAATTCCTAAACCAAGCTATACTATGGTTTGATGGACATTGTGTTTAATGTACGTTACAAAATACATTTTAATACATTAAATGTACATTTAATATAATATAACATCTACTTCCTAGCAAATGATGTCTTGAATCATTTTATAATCAGGTTTAAGTCAAGTCTTGTTGTGGCAATATCCATTGACACACAAATACTGTAATTGAGAACATTTATTTTTATGAGGAAAACATTCCCCTCCAAATTATTGTTAATATTGGCCATATGAGTGCAGTGAAGGCTGTTAGCTCAGTTGGTTAGAGCGTGGTGCTAATATTGGCCATATGAATTTCAAGTGATAAAGAACTGAGACTAACAGCATACATGATAAAGTGATAAAGAACTGAGACCAATAGCATACATGATTGATAAAGGTATGTAGGTCTTGTGTTAATAGTAATGCAATTGTTAATATAATTTTTTCCATTGATTGCAAATATATATATATTTATATTTTACATCCGTGTATAACCCAAGGTTCTCCACCACCATGTCACCAGTGAACCATCATCTTAATCTCTTGTGTTCATCTCTCCCTCGATTTTACCTTCCTTTCCCTTCCCTCACTTTATGTTTTGGTTTACTTTGTACTCAGCTTGCTAGTTTTTCTTTTTCTTGTCCTTTTGTTTTCCCTGTATACCACATATAAGTGAAATCATCCAGTATTCTTTTTTTCTCTCCCTTATTTCTGCTAGCATGATTCCTTTTAGCTGCATCCATGTTGCGCAAATGACATAAGCTTATCTTTTTTGATTGCTAAGTAACATTGCATTGTGTAAATATATCACAGCTTTTTGATCCAATCATCTATTTTGGGACATTTGGTTTGTTTCCATATCCTGGCTATTGTATATAGTGTTGGCAATAAACACCTGAGTACAGGTGTCCTTTTGCATTAGTGTTTTAGTGTCTTTTGGATAGATTCCCAAAAGTGGGATTGCTAAATCAAATGGTAGTTCTATTTGCAGTAGTTTGAGGATCCTCCACACAGCCATCCATTTTGGCTGGACCAGTTTGCATTTTCACCAGCAGTGTAAAAGTGTTCCTTTCTTTCCACATCTACACCAGCATTTGTGTTTGCCCCCCCCCCTCCTTTTTTTGATATGGGTCATTCTTACTGGTGTGAGATACTATCTTATTGTGGTTTTGATTTGCATTTCCCTTACTATAAGTGATATGAATATTTTTCAGATATCTGTCATATTTGTATTTCCTCTTTGGAGTGGTATCTCTTGAGCTTTTCTGCCCATTTTATGACTGCGCTGTTTGTTTTTGTTTTCAAGTATCTTTGATATCAGCCCCTTATTGGTTATATGGAGTATAAAAAATTTTCCCATTCAGTCAGGTGTCTCTGTTTTGATTATTGTATACTTTCCCCCACCAGCTTTATTGAAATATAATTGATAAATTGTATATATTTAAAATGTGTGACATGATTTGATCATAACTTCTCCTAAGACAGTACCTAATATTTCAGTCATCAGATCTCCTCATACCCAATTCCAATTCTAAATCTTTTTCTCTTTATTTTGCTCTTTTGCCTTCACCACCCTGTCTTTTCCAATCTCCTCCTTTTCCCAGAGCCCCAGGGTAGTGGTTCATTTAGAGATCTTTGCTTCAGGCTCTGTGCCCTAGTGTAAGAGCTGAGAGCCTGATAGGGGAGAATATATAGAAATGGTTATATTCACAAGAGTCCCCTGGTTCGTGGTGGGCAATTGAGCATGAGGCTCTGAATCCTGAGGTTATTATGCAGAGAGTTAAGTGCTCCTTCTGAAATGATCTTTGTACCTGCAAATCTGATCAATGTGCATTTCCTTCTCCAGGTTTTAGTAGTAGAATATGTCTGTAAGAGAAAACCCCTATGGTTATCTCTGGCCCGGGGCTGTGTCCTGCACACTGTGCCACCCAACTAACTGACATTCCCCTTTCTCTTCCCTCAGGTCCTGTGTGAATGGCACCCTCGTGTGTAACCCCACCCAGCTGTGGCATGGTGACAGAATCTTGTGGGGAAATAACCACTTTTTCAGGTAACATCTTTGCATTTGCTGATACTTTCATAAACTTTTTTTTTGTTGTTATCTGACTGCAAAATAACTGGATCTTCCCTAATGATAAAACATCTCACAGAATTAATTTACCTAAGAGGAAACGGCGAGACTGGTTGAAAGATTTTGAAAAAGAAACGGGCCCTCCAGAGCATGACCTGGACGCAGCCAGTGAAGCCTCTTCGGAACCAGACTATAATTATGAATTTGCCCAGATGGAAGTTATCATGAAAACACTCAACAGCAATGGTAAAGCCCTACCATTGTCTCTTTGTCTTTAGCAGTCCTTTTCTCATACTATTTAATGAGGGGGTCAGTGTTTATCTAAAGTGTCATTTTCAAATTTAGACCAAAAGAAATGCCACCAATAAGTGGTTATTGGCAATATTTGAAGACCTGGTCTGTCTGGTATAATCAAGGAGTGAATGGTCTCTTTTCTAAGAACCCCTATTCCGAAGCCAGGTGTGGTAACTGAATGACTAGGATGTAATTCCTTATCAAATATTCTATTATCCTACCTGTCACTCTGAATTCTTTAGACTGAGAAGATCCCCAGGAGACTATAAACCCAACTATTTCAAATATAATCAGATAGAGAGATGAAATTCACACTATAAATTCAATTGGAAACATTTTCCCTAAAAGACTTACGAAATACACCCAGGTAACTGTTACAAAAATGACACCTAAATTAAAGCTTTAAAGTTGTTATGACCTAGATTCCCACCTGTCTCAGATTGCTACAGAAGAGATTCTGCTTAAACATCTCTAGATCCTCCTTCCAAAAGTTCAAACATTCATGTTAAAATCCTTGCTCTCTGTGTCTAAGATGAAGTCGTCCTCTACCTGTTTTTCTGTGCCCATACATACTTCCATATATTCAGTAATGTGCAGACCAGATTCTTTGCTCCCTTGCTGTTTAATAAATCTGCTTCTTCCTTTCTCTAGATCCCAGTTTCCTAATCCCCAGGCCTTCACTTGGGAACCAGAAGCAGGATATGAAAATTGTTGCGTTACTGGGCTCGCACTAGCCCTTCTAGTGCTAGAACTGTTTTTGCAAAGATAGGCTACCTGCAGAAGCACCTGGGAAAGTTAGTTCCGGACTATGTCCACTCTCACTTTGCTTTCATCTGTCCTGTGGCTGCTTGAGCCTTCCTAGCTTGAGTAAGGGAGGGCTTCCAAGAGCCCTGAGAGAACTTTCTCTGCAACAGGGTGCTTGCCAAACATTTTGATGATCACCGTTAAGCTCTTCCCTTAAAAGGTTGCTTTTCTCCCTTAGTGAATAAGTTAACATGGGAAGGATTTGAGTAGGATAAAGAATCATTGGCAGGTCTCTGGCATATTACATTGGGGATTCGGTTACAGCAATAAAGATTTTGACCTCGTTATTTATCTCTATGGATTTTTAACCTCAGCACACCTATTTTTAATAACAAGGAAGTATGAATAAGAGGCCTTATTGGAAAAAAATGTAATGTATTAATATAAAGCAAATGGAACAAATAATGAAAAGGAGAAAAAAATAACTTTGCGAAGGAAGTTTGGTAATTTCTCTCTTTAAGCATCCTTAAGATTAGAGAGTAAGATACCTGTTAGGATAGTGCTTAACTCTGGGTGGGGTACAGCTTGAAATTAGTCCACTCTGATATTTGCTCATCAAGTTGGGAGAATGTCCAAAAGACATTCCGAAGGTGATGAATCCCATTAGTGGCTCGTTTAAGAACCTACCTGAGCAACAAGGGTGATTTCTTGGAAGCCTGGTAAATACAAGTTGTGACAGGAGGGTGTTGGCTCCAAACGCCAGCTGGAGGAAGGCCCAGCTGAAGAGAACAGATTTCTTTAGAGGGGTTACAAGAACCTAGATGTCTCTTTTCTCTAACTCTGCAGGATGTCTGGGTAGTAGTGGTTTAGACAGGTACCATTCCGCATCATAAATTTCTGACTTTATCCAGTTACCATTTATCTATATCACTCTGAATCAATGAGTACTTAGTAAACAATGTTACTTCCCCCAATCCTTGTAGCCACATCTATTAGTCATTAGTGACCTGGCTCTTGATGTTAACATGAGTCATTCGTTTGTATTCCAGCCCTGCCCTCTGGTGAGGTGCTGATTTCATACACTTAAAACTAATATGTCCCCTCTCCTACTCCTTTCAAAATCCCACTGACAAATAGCACTCCCCTGCCAGGCACACAGATGTTTTTGGACACAGGAACTGAGGTCCTAGGACACAGGAGTTGAGATGTGGGTCCCCGGACAGTGTTCACGTGGTCCCTCTTTGCTGCTAGGTGGCTTCCCGCTGATAAGCCTGTCTGCCTGGTGGTCATCCCCTTGGTGGTCCTATTTGAAGATTCTCTTCCCTCTCCTGTGGTTTCAGACGAAACTCCTTCACAAACACTGGGATAAAGGTTTAATCAATTGACTTTAGCATGAGGGAGCTTGGCTAGTTTTGGCAGCACCGCTGACTGTGTTACCTGCTTTAGCAGAACCTAACCTGATTGGAAGAAAAGCTAAACAATTCTGCCTGGCGGAGAGGTGTGCTGTGTTCTTGACCAAGGAATGTGTCCTTTTCAGTTGTGGCCCTCTCTTCCCCTCCCCTCAGACTGACTCCATTACCTTTGCTGTGGTGAAAGTCTGGGAGCTGTACATCTCCCTGAGCTTCCAGTGACTCAAGTTACTGTTGTTGTCACTACTGTTTACTCCTGGCTTCATCGCCTGTGATGGTACCACTGTCAGTTTGTAATGCTTCCAGGTTTATATTCACCTGCCTTATCCCAATGGGAGTCTAGAATAATGCACTTTCAAGTCTCCAGGGTAAAATAATGAACTAAATTTGAATTAGTTTTTGAATTAGAAACTCCTAATTCATTTGAATTAAGAGTAAAAACAAACACTGTCTCTGAACAGTCGAAATACATTCTTCCGAAGGTTCAAACTAGAGATCAAATCTAGGAATCTGCTTCTGTGGACTCTAGGAAAACACTAAAGTGAAGAGCAATTCAGGGGCTGGTGAAGCTAACTCCATCTGGGATTAAAACTTCTTTTCCCCTGCTAGAATCTACCTCCCTTTGGTTTAATGCTTTGAGTGTATGTTGGTGTCAGTAATTTGTAATTCTCATTATCTCATGACTGCTTACCACCATCACACTCTCCCTTCCTTGGGACCGACAACTAGTGTTGGACTTGTTTCAGAGTTATATACCAGGTAAAGAATAAATAGAAGAAGGTACTGTATCCAAAGTAATTGTGGTCCTTTACCTCTCTTGGAAATATCCACCTTGTCAGATCTCAGTCTTAACTGCTAAGTTTACTCAGTTTAAAACAAGTTATTAAAAAAAAAAATTTTGAAAAGGAGAAAAAAAAAATCCCTAACGTTGACCCTCAAAATCAAATGTGGGCAATCTCTTGATAGTTGTTTGTGTGAGCTAGGCCCCGTAGACTTTGGCTTCTATGCTATGCCATTTCGTAGAGTCAGATTAACTTACTAATTAATTAGGATGTTTAAAAATGTGCTGTGTAGTGATAAAGACTAGAAGTGCATGGATTCATTTGAAAGGAAATATCACCAAATATCACAAATATGTCTAGAAGAGAAATCTGATGAGTGGTGAGGGTGCTGCTTCACAGTGGCTACCATCACCTCTGTCACATAGTGTCTGCACTATGTGCTGTGGAACTTGGGTGAAATTCCTCTATCTCAACCCTCTGGAACCATGTGATTTCTGTGTATCACAGATATAACAGATAGAAATAAGGATTAAATGTCTTCAGCGTCTTAGCAAAATCCCTAGAATATAAATTTATAAAGTTGGGTATAGAACCCTTGAAGATAAAGTACTGTATCGGTGTAAATGGATAGTTAAGGATCCTTGCCCCTCCCTTTTTTTAAACCGGAAGCCTAAGAAAGTAGATATATACTGTTTAAGAAATATTTTTTCAAAATCATAGAAAACCTTTCTTCTCTGACCTTTATATTTAAAATTTCTTAAGAATCCATCAAAAAAGTTCACTGTGTTATTCTTATTGTTTTCATAAGTTACAGGGCTAGTCACTGCTTGGAGTATATGGATTTTTTTACTATATAAAAAAAGATTTTCTGGATGGGCATGGTGGGGCATGCCTGTAGGCAGCAGCCTAGGAAGCCGTGGCGGGGACTGGGGATCGTGGTTCAAGTCCCGCTTGGGGCAACGTAGCAAAACCTAGTTCCAAGAAAATAGCTGAGTGTGGTAGCATGCGCCTGTAATTCCAGCTACCTGGGAAGCTGAGGCTGGGGATTGCTTGAGTCTGTGGTACCCCGGGCAACGTGAGCCTGTGGTTCCATGGGCAAAACTAGCGAGATCTAGTCTCAAAAAAAAAAAGTGTTTAACTACCCAGGTTCTGCCTTTGTGTCAGAGGGTTCCCTTTTAAGAATTAACTTCCCATCTGTTTCGAAGTAATGCATTTCAGAGACTGTGTCTGAAGGAGAAATATATCCTGCTTTGGGAAAAATGCCAAATTTTACAATATTTATATCACAGGGAATAGTATTCTTTTAAAATATCTACTCTTTAGTATAGTGGTGAGCAAAATACTGAAAGTAAGAATACTGGATTAGTTTATTGCTAAGTTTCTGCCCTACTTCCAGACAAAACTCTGATCTGAATTCAAAACCCAGCTCAATTGCCAATAGCTACATGATCTTAGATCACCTTTCTGAACCCCACTTTTCTCATTTTTAAATGAGAATGTGGTTCACCTTAGATTTGTTGCAAGGCAATTAGGAGATGATGCATGCAAAGCTTTCTACCTACCTAGGATACAGCCAGCAGCGCATGGGATGATTGTGGTTATGGCAGTTGTTATTATTCTTGTTAAAACAACTCACCTGTACTGCGCATACTCTGTAAATTCTTTAAATGCTTTCCTACTTTTTGCTTGGTGTCATTTAACGGTATCTTTTAAGCTAACCTGCCTTTTTCTCTTACGGTTTATATAGAAAATGAGTTTGATGTCTATGTTTATTTCACAATTGAGAGGGTTTCTGAAAAACCTGTCAGTAGCCATCTCTTGTCTTTTAATTTCCTGTTCTTGTCCTGGAAATTAAGCTGAGAGCCAGTATGGCTTATAGCATTAATCGTCTATCTAAACATTAGGATGAGCACATCACGTTGAAGCCAGCACATGGTAGGGGTGGGCAGTATTCACATATAGGGCATTTGCTATTATTTGGGCAAAAGACTAGTAAAGAGAAACTCAAAGGATCTCACCTGACTGGCCCCTACTAACCTCTCCAGAAGGTGAGCTGTCGGGGAGGTTCTGGGCAAAAGATGCATTTGCTGGAAGGACCCAGAGATGCCAACACTGAAAACACTTTGCCTTGTCTCTTGGCTCACCAGACCCCGTTCAGAATGTCGTCCAGGTGCTGGAGAAACAGTACCTGG